>JANJGN010000816.1:0-267279 GCA_026770705.1 Isurus oxyrinchus
GTTTTTCAATGTTGAGGTTGTTGTTGAATTTGTTGGTGTTTTTCAATGTTGAGGTTGTTTTTGTTTTTCAATGTTGAGGTTGTTGTTGAATTTGTTGGTGTTTTTCAATGTTGAGGTTGTTGTTGAATTTGTTGGTGTTTTTCAATGTTGAGGTTGTTGTTGTTTTTCAATGCTGAGGTTGTTGTAGAATTTGTTGGTGTTTTTCAATGTTGAGGTTGTTATTGTTTTTCAAAGTTGAGCTTGTTGTTGAATTTGTTCGTGTTTTTCAATGTTGAGGTTGCTGTTGTTTTTCAATGCTGAGGTTGTTGTTGAATTTGTGGGTGTTTTTCAATGTTGAGGTTTTTGTTGAATTTGTTGGTGTTTTTCTATGTTGAGGTTGTTGTTGTTTTTCAATGTTGAGGTTGTTGTTGTTTTTTAATGTTGAGGTTGTTGTTGAATTTGTTGGTGTTTTTCAATGTTGTGGTTGTTGTTGTTTTTCAATGTTGAGGTTTTTCTTGAATTTGTTGGTGTTTTTCAATGTTGAGTTTGTTGTTGAATTTGTTGGTGTTTTTTAATGTTGAGGTTGTTGTTGAATTTGTTGGTGTTTTTCAATGTTGAGGTTGTTGTTGTTTTTCAATGTTGAGGTTGTTGTTGAGTTTGTTGTTGTTTTTCAATGTTGAGGTTGTTGTTGAATTTGTTGGTGTTTTTCAACGTTGAGGTTGTTGTTGAATTTGTTGGTGTTTTTCAATGTTGAGGTTGTTGTTGAATTTGTTGGTGTTTTTCAAAGTTGAGGTTGTTTTTCAATTTGTTGGTGTTTTTCATTGTTGAGGTTGTTGTTGTTTTTCACTGTTGAGGTTGTTGTTGAATTTGATGGCGTTTTTCAATGCCGAGATTGTTGTTGAATTTGTTGGTGTTTTTCAATGTTGAAGTTGTTGTTGAATTTGTTGGTGTTTTTCAAAGTTGAGGTTGTTATTCTTTTACAAAGTTGAGGTTGTTGTTGAATTTGTTGGTGTTTTTCAATGTTGAGGTTGTTGATGTTCTCCATGCTGAGGTTGTTGTTGAATTTGTGGGTGTTTTTCAATGTTGAGGTTTTTGTTGAATTTGTTGGTGTTTTTCTATGTTGAGGTTGTTGTTGTTTTTCAATGTTGAGGTTGTTGTTGTTTTTCAATGTTGAGGTTGTTGTTGAATTTGTTGGTGTTTTTCAATGTTATGTTTGTTGTTGAATTTGTTGGTGTTTTTCAATGTTGAGGTTGATGTTGAATTTGTTGGTGTTTTTCAATGTTGAGGTTGTTTTTGTTTTTCAATGTTGTGTTTGTTGTTAGGTTTGTTGATGTTTTTCAATGTTGAGGTTGTTGTTGTTTTTCAATGTTGAGGTTGTTGTTGAATTTGTTGGTGTTTTTCAATGTTGAGTTTGTTGTTGAATTTGTTGGTGTTTTTCAATGTTGAGGTTGATGTTGAATTTGTTGGTGTTTTTCAATGTTGAGGTTGTTTTTGTTTTTCAATGTTGAGTTTGTTGTTGAGTTTGTTGGTGTTTTTCAATGTTGAGGTTGTTGTTGAATTTGTTGGTGTTTTTCAATGTTAAGGTTGTTATTCTTTTTCAAAGTTGAGGTTGTTGTTGAATTTGTTGGTGTTTTTCAATGTTGAGGTTGTTCTTGCTTTCAATGCTGAGGTTGTTGTTGAATTTGTGGGTCTTTTTCAATGTTGAGGTTTTTGTTGAATTTGTTGGTGTTTTTCAATGTTGAGGTTGTTGTTGTTTTTCAATGCTGAGGTTGTTCTTGAATTTGTTGGTGTTTTTCAATTTTGAGGTTGTTGTTGTTTTTCAATGTTGCGGTTGTTGTTGAATTTGTTGATGTTTTTCCATGATGAGGTTGTTGTTGTTTTTCAAAGTTGAGGTTGTTGTTGAATTTGTTGGTGTTTTTCAATGTCGAGGTTGTTGTTGAATTTGTTGGTGTTTTTCAATGTTGAATTTTTTGTTGAATTTGTTGGTGTTTTTCAATGTTGAGGTTGTTGTTTTTCAATATTGAGGTTGTTGTTGAATTTGTTGGTGTTTTTCAATGTTGAGGTTGTTGTTGTTTTTCAATGTTGAGGTTGTTGTTGAATTTGTTGGTGTTTTTCAATGTTGAGGTTGTTTTTGTTTTTCAATGTTGAGGTTGTTGTTGAATTTGTTGGTGTTTTTCAATGTTGAGGTTGTTGTTGAATTTGTTGGTGTTTTTCAATGTTGAGGTTGTTCTTGTTTTTCAATTCTGAGGTTGTTGTAGAATTTGTTGGTGTTTTTCAATGTTGAGGTTGTTATTGTTTTTCAAAGTTGAGGTTGTTGTTGAATTTGTTCGTGTTTTTCAATGTTGAGGTTGCTGTTGTTTTTCAATGCTGAGGTTGTTGTTGAATTTGTGGGTGTTTTTCAATGTTGAGGTTTTTGTTGAATTTGTTGGTGTTTTTCTATGTTGAGGTTGTTGTTGTTTTTCAATGTTGAGGTTGTTGTTGTTTTTCAATGTTGAGGTTGTTGTTGAATTTGTTGGTGTTTTTCAATGTTGAGGTTGTTGTTGTTTTTCAATGTTGAGGTTGTTGTTGAATTTGTTGGTGTTTTTCAATGTTAAGTTTGTTGTTGAATTTGTTGGTGTTTTTCAATGTTGAGGTTGATGTTGAATTTGTTGGTGTTTTTCAATGTTGAGGTTGTTTTTGTTTTTCAATGTTGAGTTTGTTGTTGAGTTTGTTGATGTTTTTCAATGTTGAGGTTGTTGTTGTTTTTCAATGTTGAGGTTGTTGTTGAATTTGTTGGTGTTTTCAATGTTGAGTTTGTTGTTGAATTTGTTGGTGTTTTTCAATGTTGAGGGTGATGTTGAATTTGTTGGTGTTTTTCAATGTTGAGGTTGTTTTTGTTTTTCAATGTTGAGTTTGTTGTTGAGTTTGTTGGTGTTTTTCAATGTTGAGGTTGTTGTTGAATTTGTTGGTGTTTTTCAATGTTAAGGTTGTTATTCTTTTTCAAAGTTGAGGTTGTTGTTGAATTTGTTGGTGTTTTTCAATGTTGAGGTTGTTGTTGCTTTCAATGCTGAGGTTGTTGTTGAATTTGTGGGTCTTTTTCAATGTTGAGGTTTTTGTTGAATTTGTTGGTGTTTTTCAATGTTGAGGTTGTTGTTGTTTTTCAATGCTGAGGTTGTTGTAGAATTTGTTGGTGTTTTTCAATTTTGAGGTTGTTGTTGTTTTTCAAAGTTGAGGTTGTTGTTGAATTTGTTGATGTTTTTCCATGATGAGGATGTTGTTGAATTTGTTGGTGTTTTTCAATGTTGAATTTTTTGTTGAATTTGTTGGTGTTTTTCAATGTTGAGGTTGTTGTTTTTCAATATTGAGGTTGTTGTTGAATTTGTTGGTGTTTTTCAATGTTGAGGTTGTTGTTGTTTTTCAATTTTGAGGTTGTTGTTGAATTTGTTGGTGTTTTTCAATGTTGAGGTTGTTTTTGTTTTTCAATGTTGAGGTTGTTGTTGAATTTGTTGGTGTTTTTCAATGTTGAGGTTGTTGTTGAATTTGTTGGTGTTTTTCAATGTTGAGGTTGTTGTTGTTTTTCAATTCTGAGGTTGTTGTAGAATTTGTTGGTGTTTTTCAATGTTGAGGTTGTTATTGTTTTTCATAGTTGAGGTTGTTGTTGAATTTGTTCGTGTTTTTCAATGTTGAGGTTGCTGTTGTTTTTCAATGCTGAGGTTGTTGTTGAATTTGTGGGTGTTTTTCAATGTTGAGGTTTTTGTTGAATTTGTTGGTGTTTTTCTATGTTGAGGTTGTTGTTGTTTTTCAATGTTGAGGTTGTTGTTGTTTTTCAATGTTGAGGTTGTTGTTGAATTTGTTGGTGTTTTTCAATGTTGAGGTTGTTGTTGTTTTTCAATGTTGAGGTTTTTCTTGAATTTGTTGGTGTTTTTAAATGTTGTGGTTGTTTTTGAATTTGTTGGTGTTTTTCAATGTTGATGTTGTTGCTGTTTTTCAATGTTGAGGTTGTTGTTGAATTTGTTGGTGTTTTTCAATGTTGAGGTTGTTGTTGTTTTTCAATGTTGAGGTTGTTGTTGAATTTGTTGGTGTTTTTCAATTTCGAGGTTGTTGTTGAATTTGTTGGTGTTTTTCAGTGTTGAAGTTGTTGTTGAATTTGTTGGTGTTTTTCAATGTTGAGGTTGTAGTTTTTCAATGTTGAGGTTGTTGTTGAATTTGTTGGTGTTTTTCAATGTTGAGGTTGTTGTTGTTCTTAAATGCTGAGGTTGTTGTTGAATTTGTTGGTGTTTTTCAATGTTGAGGTGGTTGTTGAATTTGTGGGTGTTTTTCAATGTTGAGGTTGTTGTTGTTTTTCAATGCTGAGGTTGTTGTTGAATTTGTTGTTGTTTTTCAATGTTGAGGTTGTTGTTGTTTTTCAATGTTGAGGTTGTTGTTGAATTTGTTGGTGTTTTTCAATGTTGAGGTTGTTGTTGAATTTGTTGGTGTTTTTCAATGTTGAGGTTGTTGTTGTTTTTCAATGCTGAGGTTGTTGTAGAATTTGTTGGTGTTTTTCAATGTTGAGGTTGTTATTGTTTTTCAAAGTTGAGGTTGTTGTTGAATTTGTTGGTGTTTTTCAATGTTGAGGTTGCTGTTGTTTTTCAATGCTGAGGTTGTTGTTGAATTTGTGGGTGTTCTTCAAAGTTGAGGTTTTTGTTGAATTTGTTGGTGTTTTTCTATGTTGAGGTTGTTGTTGTTTTTCAATGTTGAGGTTGTTGTTGTTTTTCAATGTTGAGGTTGTTGTTGAATTTGTTGGTGTTTTTCAATGTTGAGGTTGTTGTTGTTTTTCAATGTTGAGGGTTTTTTGAATTTGTTGGTGTTTTTCAATGTTGAGTTTGTTGTTGAATTTGTTGGTGTTTTTCAATGTTGAGGTTGTTGTTGAATTTGTTGGTGTTTTTCAATGTTGAGGTTGTTGTTGTTTTTCAATGTTGAGGTTGTTGTTGAGTTTGTTGGTGTTTTTCAATGTTGAGGTTGTTGTTGAATTTGTTGGTGTTTTTCTTTGTTGAGGTTGTTGTTGAATTTGTTGGTGTTTTTCAATGTTGAGGTTGTTGTTGAATTGTTTGGTGTTTTTCAATGTTGAGGTTGTTGTTATTTTTCAATATTGAGGTTGTTGTTGAATTTGTTTGTGTTTTTCAATGTTGAGGTTGGTGTTGAATTTGTTGGTGTTTTTCAATGTTGAGGTTGTTGTTGTTTTTCACTGTTGAGGTTGTTGTTGAATTTGTTGGTGTTTTTCAATGTTCAGGTTGTTGTTGAATTTGTTGGTGTTTTTCAAAGTTGAGGTTGTTTTTGAATATGTTGGTGTTTTTCATTGTTGAGGTTGTTGTTGTTTTTCACTGTTGAGGTTGTTGTTGAATTTGATGGCGTTTTTCAATGTCGTGGTTGTTGTTGAATTTGTTGGTGTTTTTCAATGTTGAAGTTGTTGTTGAATTTGTTGGTGTTTTTCAATGTTGAGGTTGTTATTCTTTTTCAAAGTTGAGGTTGTTGTTGAATTTGTTGGTGTTTTTCAATGTTGAGGTTGTTGTTGTTTTCAATGCTGAGGTTGTTGTTGAATTTGTGGGTCTTTTTCAATGTTGAGGTTTTTGTTGAATTTGTTGGTGTTTTTCTATGTTGAGGTTGTTGTTGTTTTTCAATGTTGAGGTTGTTGTTGTTTTTCAATGTTGAGTTTGTTGTTGAATTTGTTGGTGTTTTTCAATGTTGAGTTTGTTGTTGAATTTGTTGGTGTTTTTCAATGTTGAGGTTGTTGTTGAATTTGTTGGTGTTTTTCAATGTTGAGGTTGTTGTTGTTTTTCAATGTTGAGGTTGTTGTTGAATTTGTTGGTGTTTTTCAATGTTGAGGTTGTTGTTGAATTTGTTGGTGATTTTCAATGTTGAGGTTGTTGTTGTTTATCAATGCTGAGGTTGTTGTTGAATTTGTTGGTGTTTTTCAATCTTGAGGTTGTTGTTGTTTTTCAATGTTGAGGTTGTTGTTGAATTTGTTGGTGTTTTTCAATGTTGAGGTTGTTGTTGTTTTTCAATCTTGAGGTTGTTGTTGAATTTGTTGGTGTTTTTCAATGTTGAGGTTGTTTTTGAATTTGTTGGTGATTTTCAATGTTGCGGTTGTTGTTGAATTTGTTGATGTTTTTCCATGATGAGGTTGTTCTTGTTTTTCAAAGTTGAGGTTGTTGTTGAATTTGTTGGTGTTTTTCAATGTCGAGGTTGTTGTTGAATTTGGTGGTGGTTTTCAATGTTGAATTTTTTGTTGAATTTGTTGGTGTTTTTCAATGTTGAGGTTGTTGTTTTTCAATATTGAGGTTGTTGTTGAATTTCTTGGTGTTTTTCAATGTTGAGGTTGTTGTTGTTTTTCAATGTTGAGGTTGTTGTTGAATTTGTTGCTGTTTTTCAATGTTGAGGTTGTTTTTGTTTTTCAATGTTGAGGTTGTTGTTGAATTTGTTGGTGTTTTTCAATGTTGAGTTTGTTGTTGAATTTGTTGGTGTTTTTCAATGTTGAGGTTGTTGTTGTTTTTCAATGCTGAGGTTGTTGTAGAATTTGTTGGTGTTTTTCAATGTTGAGGTTGTTATTGTTTTTCAAAGTTGAGCTTGTTGTTGAATTTGTTCGTGTTTTTCAATGTTGAGGTTCCTGTTGTTTTTCAATGCTGAGGTTGTTGTTGAATTTGTGGGTGTTTTTCAATGTTGAGGTTTTTGTTGAATTTGTTGGTGTTTTTCTATGTTGAGGTTGTTGTTGTTTTTCAATGTTGAGGTTGTTGTTGTTTTTTAATGTTGAGGTTGTTGTTGAATTTGTTGGTGTTTTTCAATGTTGAGGTTGTTGTTGTTTTTCAATGTTGAGGTTTTTCTTGAATTTGTTGGTGTTTTTCAATGTTGAGTTTGTTGTTGAATTTGTTGGTGTTTTTTAATGTTGAGGTTGTTGTTGAATTTGTTGGTGTTTTTCAATGTTGAGGTTGTTGTTGTTTTTCAATGTTGAGGTTGTTGTTGAATTTGTTGGTGTTTTTCAACGTTGAGGTTGTTGTTGAATTTGTTGGTGTTTTTCAATGTTGAGGTTGTTGTTGAATTGTTTGGTGTTTTTCAATGTTGATTTTGTTGTTATTTTTCAATATTGAGGTTGTTGTTGAATTTGTTTGTGTTTTTCAATGTTGAGGTTGGTGTTGAATTTGTTGGTATTTTTCAATGTTGAGGTTGTTGTTGTTTTTCACTGTTGAGGTTGTTGTTGAATTTGTTGGTGTTTTTCAATGTTGAGGTTGTTGTTGAATTTGTTGTTGTTTTTCAAAGTTGAGGTTGTTTTTGAATTTGTTGGTGTTTTTCATTGTTGAGGTTGTTGTTGTTTTTCACTGTTGAGGTTGTTGTTGAATTTGATGGCGTTTTTCAATGCCGAGGTTGTTGTTGAATTTGTTGGTGTTTTTCAATGTTGAAGTTGTTGTTGAATTTGTTGGTGTTTTTCAATGTTGAGGTTGTTATTCTTTTACAAAGTTGAGGTTGTTGTTGAATTTGTTGGTGTTTTTCAATGTTGAGGTTGTTGATGTTCTCAATGCTGAAGTTGTTGTTGAATTTGTGGGTGTTTTTCAATGTTGAGGTTTTTGTTGAATTTTTTGGTGTTTTTCTATGTTGAGGTTGTTGTTGTTTTTCAATGTTGAGGTTGTTGTTGTTTTTCAATGTTGAGGTTGTTGTTGAATTTGTTGGTGTTTTTCAATGTTAAGTTTGTTGTTGAATTTGTTGGTGTTTTTCAATGTTGAGGTTGATGTTGAATTTGTTGGTGTTTTTCAATGTTGAGGTTGTTTTTGTTTTTCAATGTTGAGTTTGTTGTTGAGTTTGTTGATGTTTTTCAATGTTGAGGTTGTTGTTGTTTTTCAATGTTGAGGTTGTTGTTGAATTTGTTGGTGTTTTTCAATGTTGAGTTTGTTGTTGAATTTGTTGGTGTTTTTCAATGTTGAGGTTGATGTTGAATTTGTTGGTGTTTTTCAATGTTGAGGTTGTTTTTGTTTTTCAATGTTGAGTTTGTTGTTGAGTTTGTTGGTGTTTTTCAATGTTGAGGTTGTTGTTGAATTTGTTGGTGTTTTTCAATGTTAAGGTTGTTATTCTTTTTCAAAGTTGAGGTTGTTGTTGAATTTGTTGGTGTTTTTCAATGTTGAGGTTGTTGTTGCTTTCAATGCTGAGGTTGTTGTTGAATTTGTGGGTCTTTTTCAATGTTGAGGTTTTTGTTGAATTTGTTGGTGTTTTTCAATGTTGTGGTTGTTGTTGTTTTTCAATGCTGAGGTTGTTGTAGAATTTGTTGGTGTTTTTCAATTTTGAGGTTGTTGTTGTTTTTCAATGTTGCGGTTGTTGTTGAATTTGTTGATGTTTTTCCATGATGAGGTTGTTGTTGTTTTTCAAAGTTGAGGTTGTTGTTGAATTTGTTGGTGTTTTTCAATGTCGAGGTTGTTGTTGAATTTGTTTGTGTTTTTCAATGTTGAATTTTTTGTTGAATTTGTTGGTGTTTTTCAATGTTGAGGTTGTTGTTGAATTTGTTGGTGTTTTTCAATGTTGAGGTTGTTGTTGTTTTTCAATGTTGAGGTTGTTGTTGAATTTGTTGGTGTTTTTCAATGTTGAGGTTGTTTTTGTTTTTCAATGTTGAGGTTGTTGTTGAATTTGTTGGTGTTTTTCAATGTTGAGGTTGTTGTTGAATTTGTTGGTGTTTTTCAATGTTGAGGTTGTTGTTGTTTTTCAATTCTGAGGTTGTTGTAGAATTTGTTGGTGTTTTTCAATGTTGAGGTTGTTATTGTTTTTCAAAGTTGAGGTTGTTGTTGAATTTGTTCGTGTTTTTCTATGTTGAGGTTGTTGTTGTTTTTCAATGTTGAGGTTGTTGTTGTTTTTCAATGTTGAGTTTGTTGTTGAATTTGTTGGTGTTTTTCAATGTTGAGTTTGTTGTTGAATTTGTTGGTGTTTTTCAATGTTGAGGTTGTTGTTGAATTTGTTGGTGTTTTTCAATGTTGAGGTTGTTGTTGTTTTTCAATGTTGAGGTTGTTGTTGAATTTGTTGGTGTTTTTCAATGTTGAGGTTGTTGTTGAATTTGTTGGTGATTTTCAATGTTGAGGTTGTTGTTGTTTATCAATGCTGAGGTTGTTGTTGAATTTGTTGGTGTTTTTCAATCTTGAGGTTGTTGTTGTTTTTCAATGTTGAGGTTGTTGTTGAATTTGTTGGTGTTTTTCAATGTTGAGGTTGTTGTTGTTTTTCAATCTTGAGGTTGTTGTTGAATTTGTTGGTGTTTTTCAATGTTGAGGTTGTTTTTGAATTTGTTGGTGATTTTCAATGTTGCGGTTGTTGTTGAATTTGTTGATGTTTTTCCATGATGAGGTTGTTGTTGTTTTTCAAAGTTGAGGTTGTTGTTGAATTTGTTGGTGTTTTTCAATGTCGAGGTTGTTGTTGAATTTGGTGGTGGTTTTCAATGTTGAATTTTTTGTTGAATTTGTTGGTGTTTTTCAATGTTGAGGTTGTTGTTTTTCAATATTGAGGTTGTTGTTGAATTTCTTGGTGTTTTTCAATGTTGAGGTTGTTGTTGTTTTTCAAAGTTGAGGTTGTTGTTGAATTTGTTGGTGTTTTTCAATGTTGAGGTTGTTTTTGTTTTTCAATGTTGAGGTTGTTGTTGAATTTGTTGGTGTTTTTCAATGTTGAGGTTGTTGTTGAATTTGTTGGTGTTTTTCAATGTTGAGGTTGTTGTTGTTTTTCAATGCTGAGGTTGTTGTAGAATTTGTTGGTGTTTTTCAATGTTGAGGTTGTTATTGTTTTTCAAAGTTGAGCTTGTTGTTGAATTTGTTCGTGTTTTTCAATGTTGAGGTTCCTGTTGTTTTTCAATGCTGAGGTTGTTGTTGAATTTGTGGGTGTTTTTCAATGTTGAGGTTTTTGTTGAATTTGTTGGTGTTTTTCTATGTTGAGGTTGTTGTTGTTTTTCAATGTTGAGGTTGTTGTTGTTTTTTAATGTTGAGGTTGTTGTTGAATTTGTTGGTGTTTTTCAATGTTGAGGTTGTTGTTGAATTTGTTGGTGTTTTTTAATGTTGAGGTTGTTGTTGAATTTGTTGGTGTTTTTCAATGTTGAGGTTGTTGTTGTTTTTCAATGTTGAGGTTGTTGTTGAGTTTGTTGGTGTTTTTCAATGTTGAGGTTGTTGTTGAATTTGTTGGTGTTTTTCAACGTTGAGGTTGTTGTTGAATTTGTTGGTGTTTTTCAATGTTGAGGTTGTTGTTGAATTGTTTGGTGTTTTTCAATGTTGATTTTGTTGTTATTTTTCAATATTGAGGTTGTTGTTGAATTTGTTTGTGTTTTTCAATGTTGAGGTTGGTGTTGAATTTGTTGGTATTTTTCAATGTTGAGGTTGTTGTTGTTTTTCACTGTTGAGGTTGTTGTTGAATTTGTTGGTGTTTTTCAATGTTGAGGTTGTTGTTGAATTTGTTGGTGTTTTTCAAAGTTGAGGTTGTTTTTGAATTTGTTGGTGTTTTTCATTGTTGAGGTTGTTGTTGTTTTTCACTGTTGAGGTTGTTGTTGAATTTGATGGCGTTTTTCAATGCCGAGGTTGTTGTTGAATTTGTTGGTGTTTTTCAATGTTGAAGTTGTTGTTGAATTTGTTGGTGTTTTTCAATGTTGAGGTTGTTATTCTTTACAAAGTTGAGGTTGTTGTTGAATTTGTTGGTGTTTTTCAATGTTGAGGTTGTTGATGTTCTCAATGCTGAAGTTGTTGTTGAATTTGTGGGTGTTTTTCAATGTTGAGGTTTTTGTTGAATTTTTTGGTGTTTTTCTATGTTGAGGTTGTTGTTGTTTTTCAATGTTGAGGTTGTTGTTGTTTTTCAATGTTGAGGTTGTTGTTGAATTTGTTGGTGTTTTTCAATGTTAAGTTTGTTGTTGAATTTGTTGGTGTTTTTCAATGTTGAGGTTGATGTTGAATTTGTTGGTGTTTTTCAATGTTGAGGTTGTTTTTGTTTTTCAATGTTGAGTTTGTTGTTGAGTTTGTTGATGTTTTTCAATGTTGAGGTTGTTGTTGTTTTTCAATGTTGAGGTTGTTGTTGAATTTGTTGGTGTTTTTCAATGTTGTGTTTGTTGTTGAATTTGTTGGTGTTTTTCAATGTTGAGGTTGATGTTGAATTTGTTGGTGTTTTTCAATGTTGAGGTTGTTTTTGTTTTTCAATGTTGAGTTTGTTGTTGAGTTTGTTGGTGTTTTTCAATGTTGAGGTTGTTGTTGAATTTGTTGGTGTTTTTCAATGTTAAGGTTGTTATTCTTTTTCAAAGTTGAGGTTGTTGTTGAATTTGTTGGTGTTTTTCAATGTTGAGGTTGTTGTTGCTTTCAATGCTGAGGTTGTTGTTGAATTTGTGGGTCTTTTTCAATGTTGAGGTTTTTGTTGAATTTGTTGGTGTTTTTCAATGTTGTGGTTGTTGTTGTTTTTCAATGCTGAGGTTGTTGTAGAATTTGTTGGTGTTTTTCAATTTTCAGGTTGTTGTTGTTTTTCAATGTTGCGGTTGTTGTTGAATTTGTTGATGTTTTTCCATGATGAGGTTGTTGTTGTTTTTCAAAGTTGAGGTTGTTGTTGAATTTGTTGGTGTTTTTCAATGTCGAGGTTGTTGTTGAATTTGTTGGTGTTTTTCAATGTTGAATTTTTTGTTGAATTTGTTGGTGTTTTTCAATGTTGAGGTTCTTGTTTTTCAATATTGAGGTTGTTGTTGAATTTGTTGGTGTTTTTCAATGTTGAGGTTGTTGTTGTTTTTCAATGTTGAGGTTGTTGTTGAATTTGTTGGTGTTTTTCAATGTTGAGGTTGTTTTTGTTTTTCAATGTTGAGGTTGTTGTTGAATTTGTTGGTGTTTTTCAATGTTGAGGTTGTTGTTGAATTTGTTGGTGTTTTTCAATGTTGAGGTTGTTGTTGTTTTTCAATTCTGAGGTTGTTGTAGAATTTGTTGGTGTTTTTCAATGTTGAGGTTGTTATTGTTTTTCAAAGTTGAGGTTGTTGTTGAATTTGTTCGTGTTTTTCAATGTTGAGGTTGCTGTTGTTTTTCAATGCTGAGGTTGTTGTTGAATTTGTGGGTGTTTTTCAATGTTGAGGTTTTTGTTGAATTTGTTGGTGTTTTTCTATGTTGAGGTTGTTGTTGTTTTTCAATGTTGAGGTTGTTGTTGTTTTTCAATGTTGAGGTTGTTGTTGAATTTGTTGGTGTTTTTCAATGTTGAGGTTGTTGTTGTTTTTCAATGTTGAGGTTTTTCTTGAATTTGTTGGTGTTTTTAAATGTTGAGGTTGTTTTTGAATTTGTTGGTGTTTTTCAATGTTGATGTTGTTGCTGTTTTTCAATGTTGAGGTTGTTGTTGAATTTGTTGGTGTTTTTCAATGTTGCGGTTGTTGTTGTTTTTCAATGTTGAGGTTGTTGTTGAATTTGTTGGTGTTTTTCAATTTCGAGGTTGTTGTTGAATTTGTTGGTGTTTTTCAGTGTTGAAGTTGTTGTTGAATTTGTTGGTGTTTTTCAATGTTGAGGTTGTTGTTTTTCAATGTTGAGGTTGTTGTTGAATTTGTTGGTGTTTTTCAATATTGAGGTTGTTGTTGTTCTTAAATGCTGAGGTTGTTGTTGAATTTGTTGGTGTTTTTCAATGTTGAGGTTGTTGCTGAATTTGTTGGTGTTTTTCAATGTTGAGGTTGTTGTTGTTTTTCAATGCTGAGGTTGTTGTTGAATTTGTTGTAGTTTTTCAATGTTGAGGTTGTTGTTGTTTTTCAATGTTGAGGTTGTTGTTGAATTTGTTGGTGTTTTTCAATGTTGAGGTTGTTGTTGAATTTGTTGGTGTTTTTCAATGTTGAGGTTGTTGTTGTTTTTCAATGCTGAGGTTGTTGTAGAATTTGTTGGTGTTTTTCAATGTTGAGGTTGTTATTGTTTTTCAAAGTTGAGGTTGTTGTTGAATTTGTTGGTGTTTTTCAATGTTGAGGTTGCTGATGTTTTTCAATGCTGAGGTTGTTGTTGAATTTGTGGGTGTTTTTCAAAGTTGAGGTTTTTGTTGAATTTGTTGGTGTTTTTCTATGTTGAGGTTGTTGTTGTTTTTCAATGTTGAGGTTGTTGTTGTTTTTCAATGTTGAGGTTGTTGTTGAATTTGTTGGTGTTTTTCAATGTTGAGGTTGTTGTTGTTTTTCAATGTTGAGGGTTTTTTGAATTTGTTGGTGTTTTTCAATGTTGAGTTTGTTGTTGAATTTGTTGGTGTTTTTCAATGTTGAGGTTGTTGTTGAATTTGTTGGTGTTTTTCAATGTTGAGGTTGTTGTTGTTTTTCAATGTTGAGGTTGTTGTTGAGTTTGTTGGTGTTTTTCAATGTTGAGGTTGTTGTTGAATTTGTTGGTGTTTTTCAATGTTGAGGTTGTTGTT
This sequence comes from Isurus oxyrinchus, assembly GCA_026770705.1. Lineage (NCBI taxonomy): Eukaryota > Metazoa > Chordata > Chondrichthyes > Lamniformes > Lamnidae > Isurus > Isurus oxyrinchus. The sequence continues at coordinate 13,327 of JANJGN010000816.1, forward strand.
GAATTTGTTGGTGTTTTTCAATGTTGAGGTTGTTGTTGAATTGTTTGGTGTTTTTCAATGTTGAGGTTGTTGTTATTTTTCAATATTGAGGTTGTTGTTGAATTTGTTTGTGTTTTTCAATGTTGAGGTTGGTGTTGAATTTGTTGGTGTTTTTCAATGCTGAGGTTGTTGTTGTTTTTCACTGTTGAGGTTGTTGTTGAATTTGTTGGTGTTTTTCAATGTTCAGGTTGTTGTTGAATTTGTTGGTGTTTTTCAAAGTTGAGGTTGTTTTTGAATTTGTTGGTGTTTTTCATTGTTGAGGTTGTTGTTGTTTTTCACTGTTGAGGTTGTTGTTGAATTTGATGGCGTTTTTCAATGTCGAGGTTGTTGTTGAATTTGTTGGTGTTTTTCAATGTTGAAGTTGTTGTTGAATTTGTTGGTGTTTTTCAATGTTGAGGTTGTTATTCTTTTTCAAAGTTGAGGTTGTTGTTGAATTTGTTGGTGTTTTTCAATGTTGAGGTTGTTGTTGTTTTCAATGCTGAGGTTGTTGTTGAATTTGTGGGTCTTTTTCAATGTTGAGGTTTTTGTTGAATTTGTTGGTGTTTTTCTATGTTGAGGTTGTTGTTGTTTTTCAATGTTGAGGTTGTTGTTGTTTTTCAATGTTGAGTTTGTTGTTGAATTTGTTGGTGTTTTTCAATGTTGAGTTTGTTGTTGAATTTGTTGGTGTTTTTCAATGTTGAGGTTGTTGTTGAATTTGTTGGTGTTTTTCAATGTTGAGGTTGTTTTTGTTTTTCAATGTTGAGTTTGTTGTTGAGTTTGTTGGTGTTTTTCAATGTTGAAGTTGTTGTTCAATTTGTTGGTGTTTTTCAATGTTAAGGTTGTTGTTGAATTTGTTGGTGTTTTTCAATGTTGAGGTTGTTGTTGTTTTTAAATGTTGAGGTTGTTGTTGAATTTGTTGGTGTTTTTCAATTTTGAGGTTGTTGTTGTTTTTCATTGTTACGGTTGTTGTTGAATTTGTTGATGTTAATCCATGATGAGGTTGTTGTTGCTTTTCAAAGTTGAGGTTGTTGTTGAATTTGTTGGTGTTTTTCAATGTCGAGGTTGTTGTTGAATTTGTTGGTGTTTTTCAATGTTGAATTTTTTGTTGAATTTGTTGGTGTTTTTCAATGTTGAGGTTGTTGTTTTTCAATATTGAGGTTGTTGTTGAATTTGTTGGTGTTTTTCAATGTTGAGGTTGTTGTTGTTTTTCAATGTTGAGGTTGTTGTTGAATTTGTTGGTGTTTTTCAATGTTGAGGTTGTTTTTGTTTTTCAATGTTGAGGTTGTTGTTGAATTTGTTGGTGTTTTTCAATGTTGAGGTTGTTGTTGAATTTGTTGGTGTTTTTCAATGTTGAGGTTGTTGTTGTTTTTCAATGCTGAGGTGTTGTAGAATTTGTTGGTGTTTTTCAATGTTGAGTTTGTTATTGTTTTTCAAAGTTGAGGTTGTTGTTGAATTTGTTCGTGTTTTTCAATGTTGAGGTTGCTGTTGTTTTTCAATGCTGAGGTTGTTGTTGAATTTGTGGGTGTTTTTCAATGTTGAGGTTTTTGTTGAATTTGTTGGTGTTTTTCTATGTTGAGGTTGTTGTTGTTTTTCAATGTTGAGGTTGTTGTTTTTAAATGTTGAGGTTGTTGTTGAATTTGTTGGTGTTTTTCAATGTTGAGGTTGTTGTTGTTTTTCAATGTTGAGGTTTTTTCTGAATTTGTTGGTGTTTTTCAATGTTGAGTTTGTTGTTGAATTTGTTGGTGTTTTTTAATGTTGAGGTTGTTGTTGAATTTGTTGGTGATTTTCAATGTTGAGGTTGTTGTTGTTTTTCAATGTTGTGGTTGTTGTTGAGTTTGTTGGTGTTTTTCAATGTTGAGGTTGTTGTTGAATTTGTTGGTGTTTTTCAACGTTGAGGTTGTTGTTGAATTTGTTGGTGTTTTTCAATGTTGAGGTTGTTGTTGCTTTCAATGCTGAGGTTGTTGTTGAATTTGTGGGTCTTTTTCAATGTTGAGGTTTTTGTTGAATTTGTTGGTGTTTTTCAATGTTGTGGTTGTTGTTGTTTTTCAATGCTGAGGTTGTTGTAGAATTTGTTGGTGTTTTTCAATTTTCAGGTTGTTGTTGTTTTTCAATGTTGCGGTTGTTGTTGAATTTGTTGATGTTTTTCCATGATGAGGTTGTTGTTGTTTTTCAAAGTTGAGGTTGTTGTTGAATTTGTTGGTGTTTTTCAATGTCGAGGTTGTTGTTGAATTTGTTGGTGTTTTTCAATGTTGAATTTTTTGTTGAATTTGTTGGTGTTTTTCAATGTTGAGGTTCTTGTTTTTCAATATTGAGGTTGTTGTTGAATTTGTTGGTGTTTTTCAATGTTGAGGTTGTTGTTGTTTTTCAATGTTGAGGTTGTTGTTGAATTTGTTGGTGTTTTTCAATGTTGAGGTTGTTTTTGTTTTTCAATGTTGAGGTTGTTGTTGAATTTGTTGGTGTTTTTCAATGTTGAGGTTGTTGTTGAATTTGTTGGTGTTTTTCAATGTTGAGGTTGTTGTTGTTTTTCAATTCTGAGGTTGTTGTAGAATTTGTTGGTGTTTTTCAATGTTGAGGTTGTTATTGTTTTTCAAAGTTGAGGTTGTTGTTGAATTTGTTCGTGTTTTTCAATGTTGAGGTTGCTGTTGTTTTTCAATGCTGAGGTTGTTGTTGAATTTGTGGGTGTTTTTCAATGTTGAGGTTTTTGTTGAATTTGTTGGTGTTTTTCTATGTTGAGGTTGTTGTTGTTTTTCAATGTTGAGGTTGTTGTTGTTTTTCAATGTTGAGGTTGTTGTTGAATTTGTTGGTGTTTTTCAATGTTGAGGTTGTTGTTGTTTTTCAATGTTGAGGTTTTTCTTGAATTTGTTGGTGTTTTTAAATGTTGAGGTTGTTTTTGAATTTGTTGGTGTTTTTCAATGTTGATGTTGTTGCTGTTTTTCAATGTTGAGGTTGTTGTTGAATTTGTTGGTGTTTTTCAATGTTGCGGTTGTTGTTGTTTTTCAATGTTGAGGTTGTTGTTGAATTTGTTGGTGTTTTTCAATTTCGAGGTTGTTGTTGAATTTGTTGGTGTTTTTCAGTGTTGAAGTTGTTGTTGAATTTGTTGGTGTTTTTCAATGTTGAGGTTGTTGTTTTTCAATGTTGAGGTTGTTGTTGAATTTGTTGGTGTTTTTCAATATTGAGGTTGTTGTTGTTCTTAAATGCTGAGGTTGTTGTTGAATTTGTTGGTGTTTTTCAATGTTGAGGTTGTTGCTGAATTTGTTGGTGTTTTTCAATGTTGAGGTTGTTGTTGTTTTTCAATGCTGAGGTTGTTGTTGAATTTGTTGTAGTTTTTCAATGTTGAGGTTGTTGTTGTTTTTCAATGTTGAGGTTGTTGTTGAATTTGTTGGTGTTTTTCAATGTTGAGGTTGTTGTTGAATTTGTTGGTGTTTTTCAATGTTGAGGTTGTTGTTGTTTTTCAATGCTGAGGTTGTTGTAGAATTTGTTGGTGTTTTTCAATGTTGAGGTTGTTATTGTTTTTCAAAGTTGAGGTTGTTGTTGAATTTGTTGGTGTTTTTCAATGTTGAGGTTGCTGATGTTTTTCAATGCTGAGGTTGTTGTTGAATTTGTGGGTGTTTTTCAAAGTTGAGGTTTTTGTTGAATTTGTTGGTGTTTTTCTATGTTGAGGTTGTTGTTGTTTTTCAATGTTGAGGTTGTTGTTGTTTTTCAATGTTGAGGTTGTTGTTGAATTTGTTGGTGTTTTTCAATGTTGAGGTTGTTGTTGTTTTTCAATGTTGAGGGTTTTTTGAATTTGTTGGTGTTTTTCAATGTTGAGTTTGTTGTTGAATTTGTTGGTGTTTTTCAATGTTGAGGTTGTTGTTGAATTTGTTGGTGTTTTTCAATGTTGAGGTTGTTGTTGTTTTTCAATGTTGAGGTTGTTGTTGAGTTTGTTGGTGTTTTTCAATGTTGAGGTTGTTGTTGAATTTGTTGGTGTTTTTCAATGTTGAGGTTGTTGTTGAATTTGTTGGTGTTTTTCAATGTTGAGGTTGTTGTTGAATTGTTTGGTGTTTTTCAATGTTGAGGTTGTTGTTATTTTTCAATATTGAGGTTGTTGTTGAATTTGTTTGTGTTTTTCAATGTTGAGGTTGGTGTTGAATTTGTTGGTGTTTTTCAATGCTGAGGTTGTTGTTGTTTTTCACTGTTGAGGTTGTTGTTGAATTTGTTGGTGTTTTTCAATGTTCAGGTTGTTGTTGAATTTGTTGGTGTTTTTCAAAGTTGAGGTTGTTTTTGAATTTGTTGGTGTTTTTCATTGTTGAGGTTGTTGTTGTTTTTCACTGTTGAGGTTGTTGTTGAATTTGATGGCGTTTTTCAATGTCGAGGTTGTTGTTGAATTTGTTGGTGTTTTTCAATGTTGAAGTTGTTGTTGAATTTGTTGGTGTTTTTCAATGTTGAGGTTGTTATTCTTTTTCAAAGTTGAGGTTGTTGTTGAATTTGTTGGTGTTTTTCAATGTTGAGGTTGTTGTTGTTTTCAATGCTGAGGTTGTTGTTGAATTTGTGGGTCTTTTTCAATGTTGAGGTTTTTGTTGAATTTGTTGGTGTTTTTCTATGTTGAGGTTGTTGTTGTTTTTCAATGTTGAGGTTGTTGTTGTTTTTCAATGTTGAGTTTGTTGTTGAATTTGTTGGTGTTTTTCAATGTTGAGTTTGTTGTTGAATTTGTTGGTGTTTTTCAATGTTGAGGTTGTTGTTGAATTTGTTGGTGTTTTTCAATGTTGAGGTTGTTTTTGTTTTTCAATGTTGAGTTTGTTGTTGAGTTTGTTGGTGTTTTTCAATGTTGAAGTTGTTGTTCAATTTGTTGGTGTTTTTCAATGTTAAGGTTGTTGTTGAATTTGTTGGTGTTTTTCAATGTTGAGGTTGTTGTTGTTTTTAAATGTTGAGGTTGTTGTTGAATTTGTTGGTGTTTTTCAATTTTGAGGTTGTTGTTGTTTTTCATTGTTACGGTTGTTGTTGAATTTGTTGATGTTAATCCATGATGAGGTTGTTGTTGCTTTTCAAAGTTGAGGTTGTTGTTGAATTTGTTGGTGTTTTTCAATGTCGAGGTTGTTGTTGAATTTGTTGGTGTTTTTCAATGTTGAATTTTTTGTTGAATTTGTTGGTGTTTTTCAATGTTGAGGTTGTTGTTTTTCAATATTGAGGTTGTTGTTGAATTTGTTGGTGTTTTTCAATGTTGAGGTTGTTGTTGTTTTTCAATGTTGAGGTTGTTGTTGAATTTGTTGGTGTTTTTCAATGTTGAGGTTGTTTTTGTTTTTCAATGTTGAGGTTGTTGTTGAATTTGTTGGTGTTTTTCAATGTTGAGGTTGTTGTTGAATTTGTTGGTGTTTTTCAATGTTGAGGTTGTTGTTGTTTTTCAATGCTGAGGTGTTGTAGAATTTGTTGGTGTTTTTCAATGTTGAGTTTGTTATTGTTTTTCAAAGTTGAGGTTGTTGTTGAATTTGTTCGTGTTTTTCAATGTTGAGGTTGCTGTTGTTTTTCAATGCTGAGGTTGTTGTTGAATTTGTGGGTGTTTTTCAATGTTGAGGTTTTTGTTGAATTTGTTGGTGTTTTTCTATGTTGAGGTTGTTGTTGTTTTTCAATGTTGAGGTTGTTGTTTTTCAATGTTGAGGTTGTTGTTGAATTTGTTGGTGTTTTTCAATGTTGAGGTTGTTGTTGTTTTTCAATGTTGAGGTTTTTTCTGAATTTGTTGGTGTTTTTCAATGTTGAGTTTGTTGTTGAATTTGTTGGTGTTTTTTAATGTTGAGGTTGTTGTTGAATTTGTTGGTGATTTTCAATGTTGAGGTTGTTGTTGTTTTTCAATGTTGTGGTTGTTGTTGAGTTTGTTGGTGTTTTTCAATGTTGAGGTTGTTGTTGAATTTGTTGGTGTTTTTCAACGTTGAGGTTGTTGTTGAATTTGTTGGTGTTTTTCAATGTTGAGGTTGTCTTGAATTGTTTGGTGTTTTTCAATGTTGAGGTTGTTGTTATTTTTCAATGTTGAGGTTGTTGTTGAATTTGTTTGTGTTTTTCAATGTTGAGGTTGGTGTTGAATTTGTTGGTATTTTTCTACGTTGAGGTTGTTGTTGTTTTTCAATGTTGAGGTTGTTGTTGAATTTGTTGGTGTTTTTCAATGTTGAGTTTGTTGTTGAATTTGTTGGTGTTTTTCAATGTTGAGGTTGATGTTGAATTTGTTGGTGTTTTTCAATGTTGAGGTTGTTTTTGTTTTTCAATGTTGAGTTTGTTGTTGAGTTTGTTGATGTTTTTCAATGTTGAGGTTGTTGTTGAATTTGTTGGTGTTTTTCAATGTTAAGGTTGTTATTCTTTTTCAAAGTTGAGGTTGTTGTTGAATTTGTTGTTGTTTTTCAATGTTGAGGTTGTTGTTGTTTTCAATGCTGAGGTTGTTGTTGAATTTGTGGGTCTTTTTCAATGTTGAGGTTTTTGTTGAATTTGTTGGTGTTTTTCAATGTTGAGGTTGTTGTTGTTTTTCAATGCTGAGGTTGTTGTAGAATTTGTTGGTGTTTTTCAATTTTGAGGTTGTTGTTGTTTTTCAATGTTGCGGTTGTTGTTGAATTTGTTGATGTTTTTCCATGATGAGGTTGTTGTTGTTTTTCAAAGTTGAGGTTGTTGTTGAATTTGTTGGTGTTTTTCAATGTCGAGGTTGTTGTTGAATTTGTTGGTGTTTTTCAATGTTGAATTTTTTGTTGAATTTGTTGGTGTTTTTCAATGTTGAGGTTGTTGTTTTTCAATATTGAGGTTGTTGTTGAATTTGTTGGTGTTTTTCAATGTTGAGGTTGTTGTTGTTTTTCAATGTTGAGGTTGTTGTTGAATTTGTTGGTGTTTTTCAATGTTGAGGTTGTTTTTGTTTTTCAATGTTGAGGTTGTTGTTGAATTTGTTGGTGTTTTTCTATGTTGAGGTTGTTGTTGAATTTGTTGGTGTTTTTCAATGTTGAGGTTGTTGTTGTTTTTCAATGCTGAGGTTGTTGTAGAATTTGTTGGTGTTTTTCAATGTTGAGGTTGTTGTTGAATTTGTAGGTGTTTTTCAATGTTGAGGTTGTTGTTGTTTTTCAATGTTGAGGTTGTTGTTGAATTTGTTGGTGTTTTTCAATGTTGAGGTTGTTGTTGAATTTGTTGGTGATTTTCAATGTTGAGGTTGTTGTTGTTTATCAATGCTGAGGTTGTTGTTGAATTTGTTGGTGTTTTTCAATCTTGAGGTTGTTGTTGTTTTTCAATGTTGAGGTTGTTGTTGAATTTGTTGGTGTTTTTCAATGTTGAGGTTGTTGTTGTTTTTCAATCTTGAGGTTGTTGTTGAATTTGTTGGTGTTTTTCAAAGTTGAGGTTGTTGTTGAATTTGTTGGTGATTTTCAATGTTGCGGTTGTTGTTGAATTTGTTAATGTTTTTCCATGATGAGGTTGTTGTTGTTTTTCAAAGTTGAGGTTGTTGTTGAATTTGTTGGTGTTTTTCAATGTCGAGGTTGTTGTTGAATTCGTTGGTGTTTTTCAATGTTGAATTTTTTGTTGAATTTGTTGGTGTTTTTCAATGTTGAGGTTGTTGTTTTTCAATATTGAGGTTGTTGTTGAATTAGTTGGTGTTTTTCAATGTTGAGGTTGTTGTTGTTTTTCAATGTTGAGGTTGTTGTTGAATTTGTTGGTGTTTTTCAATGTTGAGGTTGTTTTTGTTTTTCAATGTTGAGGTTGTTGTTGAATTTGTTGGTGTTTTTCAATGTTGAGGTTGTTGTTGAATTTGTTGGTGTTTTTCAATGTTGACGTTGTTGTTGTTTTTCAATGCTGAGGTTGTTGTAGAATTTGTTGGTGTTTTTCAATGTTGAGGTTGTTATTGTTTTTCAAAGTTGAGCTTGTTGTTGAATTTGTTCGTGTTTTTCAATGTTGAGGTTGCTGTTGTTTTTCAATGCTGAGGTTGTTGTTGAATTTGTGGGTGTTTTTCAATGTTGAGGTTTTTGTTGAATTTGTTGGTGTTTTTCTATGTTGAGGTTGTTGTTGTTTTTCAATGTTGAGGTTGTTGTTGTTTTTTAATGTTGAGGTTGTTGTTGAATTTGTTGTTGTTTTTCAATGTTGAGGTTTTTCTTGAATTTGTTGGTGTTTTTCAATGTTGAGTTTGTTGTTGAATTTGTTGGTGTTTTTTAATGTTGAAGTTGTTGTTGAATTTGTTGGTGTTTTTCAATGTTGAGGTTGTTGTTGTTTTTCAATGTTGAGGTTGTTGTTGAGTTTGTTGTTGTTTTTCAATGTTGAGGTTGTTGTTGAATTTGTTGGTGTTTTTCAACGTTGAGGTTGTTGTTGAATTTGTTGGTGTTTTTCAATGTTGACGTTGTTGTTGAATTGTTTGGTGTTTTGCAATGTTGATTTTGTTGTTATTTTTCAATATTGAGGTTGTTGTTGAATTTGTTTGTGTTTTTCAATGTTGAGGTTGGTGTTGAATTTGTTGGTATTTTTCAATGTTGAGGTTGTTGTTGTTTTTCACTGTTGAGGTTGTTGTTGAATTTGTTGGTGTTTTTCAATGTTGAGGTTGTTGTTGAATTTGTTGGTGTTTTTCAAAGTTGAGGTTGTTTTTGAATTTGTTGGTGTTTTTCATTGTTGAGGTTGTTGTTGTTTTTCACTGTTGAGGTTGTTGTTGAATTTGATGGCGTTTTTCAATGCCGAGGTTGTTGTTGAATTTGTTGGTGTTTTTCAATGTTGAAGTTGTTGTTGAATTTGTTGGTGTTTTTCAATGTTGAGGTTGTTATTCTTTTACAAAGTTGAGGTTGTTGTTGAATTTGTTGGTGTTTTTCAATGTTGAGGTTGTTGATGTTCTCAATGCTGAGGTTGTTGTTGAATTTGTGGGTGTTTTTCAATGTTGAGGTTTTTGTTGAATTTGTTGGTGTTTTTCTATGTTGAGGTTGTTGTTGTTTTTCAATGTTGAGGTTGTTGTTGTTTTTCAATGTTGAGGTTGTTGTTGAATTTGTTGGTGTTTTTCAATGTTAAGTTTGTTGTTGAATTTGTTGGTGTTTTTCAATGTTGAGGTTGATGTTGAATTTGTTGGTGTTTTTCAATGTTGAGGTTGTTTTTGTTTTTCAATGTTGAGTTTGTTGTTGAGTTTGTTGGTGTTTTTCAATGTTGAGGTTGTTGTTGAATTTGTTGGTGTTTTTCAATGTTAAGGTTGTTATTCTTTTTCAAAGTTGAGGTTGTTGTTGAATTTGTTGGTGTTTTTCAATGTTGAGGTTGTTGTTGTTTTCATTGCTGAGGTTGTTGTTGTATTTGTGGGTCTTTTTCAATGTTGAGGTTTTTGTTGAATTTGTTGGTGTTTTTCTATGTTGAGGTTGTTGTTGTTTTTCAATGTTGAGGTTGTTGTTGTTTTTCAATGTTGAGTTTGTTGTTGAATTTGTTGGTGTTTTTCAATGTTGAGTTTGTTGTTGAATTTGTTGGTGTTTTTCAATTTTGAGGTTGTTGTTGAATTTGTTGGTGTTTTTCAATGTTGAGGTTGTTTTTGTTTTTCAATGTTGAGTTTGTTGTTGAGTTTGTTGGTGTTTTTCAATGTTGAGGTTGTTGTTGAATTTGTTGGTGTTTTTCAATGTTAAGGTTGTTGTTGAATTTGTTGGTGTTTTTCAATGTTGAGGTTGTTGTTGTTTTTAAATGTTGAGGTTGTTGTTGAATTTGTTGGTGTTTTTCAATTTTGAGGTTATTGTTGTTTTTCAATGTTGCGGTTGTTGTTGAATTTGTTGATGTTTTTCCATGATGAGGTTGTTGTTGTTTTTCAAAGTTGAGGTTGTTGTTGAATTTGTTGGTGTTTTTCAATGTCGAGGTTGTTGTTGAATTTGTTGGTGTTTTTCAATGTTGAATTTTTTGTTGAATTTGTTGGTGTTTTTCAATGTTGAGGTTGTTGTTTTTCAATATTGAGGTTGTTGTTGAATTTGTTGGTGTTTTTCAATGTTGAGGTTGTTGTTGTTTTTCAATGTTGAGGTTGTTGTTGAATTTGTTGGTGTTTTTCAATGCTGAGGCTGTTTTTGTTTTTCAATGTTGAGGTTGTTGTTGAATTTGTTGGTGTTTTTCAATGTTGAGGTTGTTGTTGAATTTGTTGGTGTTTTTCAATGTTGAGGTTGTTGTTGTTTTTCAATGCTGAGGTTGTTGTAGAATTTGTTGGTGTTTTTCAATGTTGAGGTTGTTATTGTTTTTCAAAGTTGAGGTTGTTGTTGAATTTGTTCGTGTTTTTCAATGTTGAGGTTGCTGTTGTTTTTCAATGCTGAGGTTGTTGTTGAATTTGTGGGTGTTTTTCAATGTTGAGGTTTTTGTTGAATTTGTTGGTGTTTCTCTATGTTGAGGTTGTTGTTGTTTTTCAATGTTGAGGTTGTTGTTGTTTTTCAATGTTGAGGTTGTTGTTGAATTTGTTGGTGTTTTTCAATGTTGAGGTTGTTGTTGTTTTTCAATGTTGAGGTTTTTGTTGAATTTGTTGGTGTTTTTCAATGTTGAGTTTGTTGTTGAGTTTGTTGGTGTTTTTCAATGTTGAGGTTGTTGTTGAATTTGTTGGTGTTTTTCAACTTTGAGGTTGTTGTTGAATTTGTTGGTGTTTTTCAATGTTGAGGTTGTTGTTGAATTGTTTGGTGTTTTTCAATGTTGAGGTTGTTGTTATTTTTCAATACTGAGTTTGTTATTGAATTTGTTTGTGTTTTTCAATGTTGAGGTTGGTGTTGAATTTTTTGGTATTTTTCAATGTTGAGGTTGTTGTTGTTTTTCACTGTTGAGGTTGTTGTTGAATTTGTTGGTGTTTTTCAATGTTGAGGTTGTTGTTGAATTTGTTGGTGTTTTTCAAAGTTGAGGTTGTTTCTGAATTTGTTGGTGTTTTTCATTGTTGAGGTTGTTGTTGTTTTTCACTGTTGAGGTTGTTGTTGAATTTGATGGCGTTTTTCAATGTCGAGGTTGTTGTTGAATTTGTTAGTGTTTTTCAATGTTGAAGTTGTTGTTGAATTTGTTGGTGTTTTTCAATGTTGAGGTTGTTATTCTTTTTCAAAGTTGAGGTTGTTGTTGAATTTGTTGGTGTTTTTCACTGTTGAGGTTGTTGATGTTTTCAATGCTGAGGTTGTTGTTGAATTTGTGGGTGTTTTTCAATGTTGAGGTTTTTGTTGAATTTGTTGGTGTTTTTCTATGTTGAGGTTGTTGTTGTTTTTCAATGTTGAGGTTGTTGTTGTTTTTCAATGTTGAGGTTGAGTTGAATTTGTTGGTGTTTTTCAATGTTGAGTTTGTTGTTGAATTTGTTGGTGTTTTTCAATGTTGAGGTTGATGTTGAATTTGTTGGTGTTTTTCAATGTTGAGGTTGTTTTTGTTTTTCAATGTTGAGTTTGTTGTTGAGTTTGTTGGTGTTTTTCAATGTTGAGGTTGTTGTTGAATTTGTTGGTGTTTTTCAATGTTAAGGTTGTTGTTGAATTTGTTGGGTTTTTCAATGTTGAGGTTGTTGTTGTTTTTAATGGTTGAGGTTGTTGTTGAATTTGTTGGTGTTTTTCAATTTTGAGGTTGTTGTTGTTTTTCAATGTTGCGGTTGTTGTTGAATTTGTTGGTGTTTTTCCATGATGAGGTTGTTGTTGTTTTTCAAAGTTGAGGTTGTTGTTGAATTTGTTGGTGTTTTTCAATGTCGAGGTTGTTGTTGAATTTGTTGGTGTTTTTCAATGTTGAATTGTTTGTTGAATTTGTTGGTGTTTTTCAATGTTGAGGTTGTTGTTTTTCAATGTTGAGGTTGTTGTTGTTTTTCAATGTTGAGGTTGTTGTTGTTTTTCAATGTTGAGGTTGTTGTTGAATTTGTTGGTGTTTTTCAATGTTGAGGTTGTTGTTGTTTTTCAATGTTGAGGTTTTTGTTGAATTTGTTGGTATTTTTCAATGTTGAGTTTGTTGTTGAATTTGTTGGTGTTTTTCAATGTTGAGGTTGTTGTTGAATTTGTTGGTGTTTTTCAATGTTGAGGTTGTAGTTGTTTTTCAATGTTGAGGTTGTTGTTGAGTTTGTTGGTGTTTTTCAATGTTGAGGTTGTTGTTGAATTTGTTGGTGTTTTTCAATGTTGAGGTTGTTGTTGAATTTGTTGGTATTTTTCAATGTTGAGGTTGTTGTTGAATTGTTTGGTGTTTTTCAATGTTGAGGTTGTTGTTATTTTTCAATATTGAGGTTGTTGTTGAATTTGTTTGTGTTTTTCAATGTTGAGGTTGGTGTTGAATTTGTTGGTATTTTTCAATGTTGAGGTTGTTGTTGTTTTTCACTGTTGAGGTTGTTGTTGAATTTGTTGGTGTTTTTCAATGTTGAGGTTGTTGTTGAATTTGTTGGTGTTTTTCAAAGTTGAGGTTGTTTTTGAATTTGTTGGTGTTTTTCATTGTTGAGGTTGTTGTTGTTTTTCACTGTTGAGGTTGTTGTTGAATTTGATGGCGTTTTTCAATGTCGAGGTTGTTGTTGAATTTGTTGGTGTTTTTCAATGTTGAAGTTGTTGTTGAATTTGTTGGTGTTTTTCAATGTTGAGGTTGTTATTCTTTTTCAAAGTTGAGGTTGTTGTTGAATTTGTTGGTGTTTTTCAATGTTGAGGTTGTTGTTGTTTTCAATGCTGAGGTTGTTGGTGAATTTGTGGGTGTTTTTCAATGTTGAGGTTTTTGTTGAATTTGTTGGTGTTTTTCTATGTTGAGGTTGTTGTTGTTTTTCAATGTTGAGGTTGTTGTTGTTTTTCAATGTTGAGTTTGTTGTTGAATTTGTTGGTGTTATTCAATGTTGAGTTTGTTGTTGAATTTGTTGGTGTTTTTCAATGTTGAGGTTGATGTTGAATTTGTTGGTGTTTTTCAATGTTGAGGTTGTTTTTGTTTTTCAATGTTGAGTTTGTTGTTGAGTTTGTTGGTGTTTTTCAATGTTGAGGTTGTTGTTGAATTTGTCGGTGTTTTTCAATGTTAAGGTTGTTGTTGAATTTGTTGGTGTTTTTCAATGTTGAGGTTGTTGTTGTTTTTAAATGTTGAGGTTGTTGTTGAATTTGTTGGTGTTTTTCAATTTTGAGGCTGTTGTTGTTTTTCAATGTTGCGGTTGTTGTTGAATTTGTTGATGTTTTTCCATGATGAGGTTGTTGTTGTTTTTCAAATTTGAGGTTGTTGTTGAATTTGTTGGTGTTTTTCAATGTCGAGGTTGTTGTTGAATTTGTTGGTGTTTTTCAATGTTGAGGTTGTTGTTGAATTGTTTGGTGTTTTTCAATGTTGAGGTTGTTGTTATTTTTCAATATTGAGGTTGTTGTTGAATTTGTTTGTGTTTTTCAATGTTGAGGTTGGTGTTGAATTTGTTGGTATTTTTCAATGTTGAGGTTGTTGTTGTTTTTCACTGTTGAGGTTGTTGTTGAATTTGTTGGTGTTTTTCAATGTTGAGGTTGTTGTTCTTTTTCAATGTTGAGGTTGTTGTTGAATTTGTTGGTGTTTTTCAATTTCGAGGTTGGTGTTGAATTTGTTGGTATTTTTCAATGTTGAGGTTGTTGTTGTTTTTCACTGTTGAGGTTGTTGTTGAATTTGTTGGTGTTTTTCAATGTTGAGGTTGTTGTTGAATTTGTTGGTGTTTTTCAAAGTTGAGGTTGTTTTTGAATTTGTTGGTGTTTTTCATTGTTGAGGTTGTTGTTGTTTTTCACTGTTGAGGTTGTTGTTGAATTTGATGGCGTTTTTCAATGTGGAGGTTGTTGTTGAATTTGTTGGTGTTTTTCAATGTTGAAGTTGTTGTTGAATTTGTTGGTGTTTTTCAATGTTGAGGTTGTTGTTGTTTTTCAATGTTGAGGTTGTTGTTGAATTTGTTGGTGTTTTTAAATGTTGAGGTTCTTGAATTTGTTGGTGTTTTTCAATGTTGAAGTTGTTGTTCTTTTTCAATGTTGAGGTTGTTGTTGAATTTGTTGGTTTTTTTCAATTTCGAGGTTGTTGTTGAATTTGTTGGTGTTTTTCAATGTTGAAGTTGTTGTTGAATTTGTTGGTGTTTTTCAACGTTGAGGTTGTTGTTGTTTTTCAATGTTGAGGTTGTTGTTGAATTTGTTGGTGTTTTTCAATGTTGAGGTTGTTGTTGTTTTTCAATCTTGAGGTTGTTGTTGAATTTGTTGGTGTTTTTCAATGTTGAGGTTGTTGTTGAATTTGTTGGCGTTTTTCAATGTTGAGGTTGTTGTAGTTTTTCAATGTTGAGGTTGTTGTTGAATTTGTTGGTGTTTTTCAATGTTGAGGTTGTTGTTGTTTTTCAATGTTGAGGCTGTTGTTGAATTTGTTGGTGTTTTTCAATGTTGAGGTTGTTGTTGAATTTGTTGGTGTTTTTCAATGTTGAGGTTGTTGTTTTTTTTCAATGTTGAGGTTATTGTTGAATTTGTTGGTGTTTTTCAATGTTGAGGTTGTTGTTGTTTTTCAATGTTGAGGTTGTTGTTGAATTTGTTGGTGTTTTTCAATGTTGAGTTTGTTGTTGTTTTTCAATGTTGAGGTTGTTGTTGAATTTGTTGGTGTTTTTCAATGTTGAGGTTGTTGTTGTTTTTCAATGTTGATGTTGTTGTTGAATTTGTTGGTGTTTTTCAATGTTGAGGTTGTTGTTGAATTTGTTGGTGTTTTTCAATGTTGAGGTTTGTTGTTGTTTTTCAATGTTGAGGTTGTTGAATTTGTTGGTGTTTTTCAATGTTGAGGTTGTTGTTGTTTTTCAATGTTGAGGTTATTGTTGAATTTGTTGGTATTTTTCAATGTTGAGGTTGTTGTTATTATTCAATGTTGAGGATGTTGTTGAATTTGTTGGTGTTTTTCAATGTTGAGTTTGTTTTTGTTTTTCAATGTTGAGGTTGTTGTTGAATTTGTTGGTGTTTTTCAATGTTGAGGTTGTTGTTGTTTTTCAATGTTGAGGTTTTTGTTGAATTTGTTGGTGTTTTTCAATGTTGAGGTTGTTGTTGTTTTTCAATGTTGAGGTTGTTGTTGAATTTGTTGGTGTTTTTCAATGTTGAGGTTGTTGTTGAATTTGTTGGTGTTTTTCAATGTTGAGGTTGTTGTTGTTTTTCAATGTTGAGGTTGTTGAATTTGTTGGTGTTTTTCATTCTTGAGTTTGTTGTTAAAATTGTTGGTGTTTTTCAATGTTGAGGTTGTTGTTGAATTTGTTGGTGCTTTTCAATGTTGAGGTTGTTGTTGTTTTTCAATGTTGAGGTTGTTGTTGAGTTTGTTGGTGTTTTTCAATGTTGAGGTTGTTGTTGAATTTGTTGGTGTTTTTCAATGTTGAGGTTGTTGTTGAATTTGATGGTGTTTTTCAATGTTGAAGTTGTTGTTGCTTTTAAATGTTGAGGTTGTTGATGAATTTGTTGGTGTTTTTCAATTTTGAGGTTGTTGTTGTTTTTCAATGTTGAGGTTGTTGTTGAATTTGATGTTGTTTTTCAATGTCGAGGTTGTTGTTGAATTTGTTGGTGTTTTACAATGTTGAAGTTGTTGTTGAATTTGTTGGTGTTTTTCAATGTTGAGGTTGCTGTTGTTTTTGAATGTTGAGGTTGTTGTTGAATTTGTTGGTGTTTTTCAATGTTGACATTGTTGTTGTTTTTCAATGTTGAGGTTGTTGTTGAATTTGTTGGTGTTTTTAAATGTTGAGGTTGTTTTTGAATTTGTTGGTATTTTTCAATGTTGATGTTGTTGCTGTTTTTCAATGTTGAGGTTGTTGTTGAATTTGTTGGTGTTTTTCAACGTTGAGGTTGTTGTTGTTTTTCAACGTTGAGGTTGTTGTTGAATTTGTTGGTGTTTCTCAATTTCGAGGTTGTTGTTGAATTTGTTGGTGTTTTTCAGTGTTGAAGTTGTTGTTGAATTTTTTGGTGTTTTTCAATGTTGAGGTTGTTGTTTTTCAATGTTGAGGTTGTTGTTGAATTTGTTGGTGTTTTTCAATGTTGAGGTTGTTGTTGTTCTTAAATGCTGAGGTTGTTGTTGAATTTGTTGGTGTTTTTCAATGTTGAGGTTGTTGTTGAATTTGTTGGTGTTTTTCAATGTTGAGGTTGTTGTTGTTTTTCAATGTTGAGTTTGTTGTTGAGTTTGTTGGTGTTTTTCAATGTTGAGGTTGTTGTTGAATTTGTTGGTGTTTTTCAATGTTAAGGTTGTTGTTGAATTTGTTGGTGTTTTTCAATGTTGAGGTTGTTGTTGTTTTTAATGGTTGAGGTTGTTGTTGAATTTGTTGGTGTTTTTCAATTTTGAGGTTGTTGTTGTTTTTCAATGTTGCGGTTGTTGTTGAATTTGTTGGTGTTTTTCCATGATGAGGTTGTTGTTGTTTTTCAAAGTTGAGGTTGTTGTTGAATTTGTTGGTGTTTTTCAATGTCGAGGTTGTTGTTGAATTTGTTGGTGTTTTTCAATGTTGAATTGTTTGTTGAATTTGTTGGTGTTTTTCAATGTTGAGGTTGTTGTTGTTTTTCAATGTTGAGGTTGTTGTTGTTTTTCAATGTTGAGGTTGTTGAATTTGTTGGTGTTTTTCAATGTTGAGGTTGTTGTTGTTTTTCAATGTTGAGGTTTTTGTTGAATTTGTTGGTGTTTTTCAATGTTGAGTTTGTTGTTGAATTTGTTGGTGTTTTTCAATGTTGAGGTTGTTGTTGAATTTGTTGGTGTTTTTCAATGTTGAGGTTGTAGTTGTTTTTCAATGTTGAGGTTGTTGTTGAGTTTGTTGGTGTTTTTCAATGTTGAGGTTGTTGTTGAATTTGTTGGTGTTTTTCAATGTTGAGGTTGTTGTTGAATTTGTTGGTATTTTTCAATGTTGAGGTTGTTGTTGAATTGTTTGGTGTTTTTCAATGTTGAGGTTGTTGTTATTTTTCAATATTGAGGTTGTTGTTGAATTTGTTTGTGTTTTTCAATGTTGAGGTTGGTGTTGAATTTGTTGGTATTTTTCAATGTTGAGGTTGTTGTTGTTTTTCACTGTTGAGGTTGTTGTTGAATTTGTTGGTGTTTTTCAATGTTGAGGTTGTTGTTGAATTTGTTGGTGTTTTTCAAAGTTGAGGTTGTTTTTGAATTTGTTGGTGTTTTTCATTGTTGAGGTTGTTGTTGTTTTTCACTGTTGAGGTTGTTGTTGAATTTGATGGCGTTTTTCAATGTCGAGGTTGTTGTTGAATTTGTTGGTGTTTTTCAATGTTGAAGTTGTTGTTGAATTTGTTGGTGTTTTTCAATGTTGAGGTTGTTATTCTTTTTCAAAGTTGAGGTTGTTGTTGAATTTGTTGGTGTTTTTCAATGTTGAGTTTGTTGTTGTTTTCAATGCTGAGGTTGTTGTTGAATTTGTGGGTGTTTTTCAATGTTGAGGTTTTTGTTGAATTTGTTGGTGTTTTTCTATGTTGAGGTTGTTGTTGTTTTTCAATGTTGAGGTTGTTGTTGTTTTTCAATGTTGAGTTTGTTGTTGAATTTGTTGGTGTTATTCAATGTTGAGTTTGTTGTTGAATTTGTTGGTGTTTTTCAATGTTGAGGTTGTTGTTGAATTTGTTGGTGTTTTTCAATGTTGAGGTTGTTTTTGTTTTTCAATGTTGAGTTTGTTGTTGAGTTTGTTGGTGTTTTTCAATGTTGAGGTTGTTGTTGAATTTGTCGGTGTTTTTCAATGTTAAGGTTGTTGTTGAATTTGTTGGTGTTTTTCAATGTTGAGGTTGTTGTTGTTTTTAAATGTTGAGGTTGTTGTTGAATTTGTTGGTGTTTTTCAATTTTGAGGCTGTTGTTGTTTTTCAATGTTGCGGTTGTTGTTGAATTTGTTGATGTTTTTCCATGATGAGGTTGTTGTTGTTTTTCAAATTTGAGGTTGTTGTTGAATTTGTTGGTGTTTTTCAATGTCGAGGTTGTTGTTGAATTTGTTGGTGTTTTTCAATGTTGAGGTTGTTGTTGAATTGTTTGGTGTTTTTCAATGTTGAGGTTGTTGTTATTTTTCAATATTGAGGTTGTTGTTGAATTTGTTTGTGTTTTTCAATGTTGAGGTTGGTGTTGAATTTGTTGGTATTTTTCAATGTTGAGGTTGTTGTTGTTTTTCACTGTTGAGGTTGTTGTTGAATTTGTTGGTGTTTTTCAATGTTGAGGTTGTTGTTCTTTTTCAATGTTGAGGTTGTTGTTGAATTTGTTGGTGTTTTTCAATTTCGAGGTTGGTGTTGAATTTGTTGGTATTTTTCAATGTTGAGGTTGTTGTTGTTTTTCACTGTTGAGGTTGTTGTTGAATTTGTTGGTGTTTTTCAATGTTGAGGTTGTTGTTGAATTTGTTGGTGTTTTTCAAAGTTGAGGTTGTTTTTGAATTTGTTGGTGTTTTTCATTGTTGAGGTTGTTGTTGTTTTTCACTGTTGAGGTTGTTGTTGAATTTGATGGCGTTTTTCAATGTGGAGGTTGTTGTTGAATTTGTTGGTGTTTTTCAATGTTGAAGTTGTTGTTGAATTTGTTGGTGTTTTTCAATGTTGAGGTTGTTGTTGTTTTTCAATGTTGAGGTTGTTGTTGAATTTGTTGGTGTTTTTAAATGTTGAGGTTCTTGAATTTGTTGGTGTTTTTCAATGTTGAAGTTGTTGTTCTTTTTCAATGTTGAGGTTGTTGTTGAATTTGTTGGTTTTTTTAAATTTCGAGGTTGTTGTTGAATTTGTTGGTGTTTTTCAATGTTGAAGTTGTTGTTGAATTTGTTGGTGTTTTTCAACGTTGAGGTTGTTGTTGTTTTTCAATGTTGAGGTTGTTGTTGAATTTGTTGGTGTTTTTCAATGTTGAGGTTGTTGTTGTTTTTCAATCTTGAGGTTGTTCTTGAATTTGTTGGTGTTTTTCAATGTTGAGGTTGTTGTTGAATTTGTTGGCGTTTTTCAATGTTGAGGTTGTTGTAGTTTTTCAATGTTGAGGTTGTTGTTGAATTTGTTGGTGTTTTTCAATGTTGAGGTTGTTGTTGTTTTTCAATGTTGAGGCTGTTGTTGAATTTGTTGGTGTTTTTCAATGTTGAGGTTGTTGTTGAATTTGTTGGTGTTTTTCAATGTTGAGGTTGTTGTTTTTTTTCAACGTTGAGGTTATTGTTGAATTTGTTGGTGTTTTTCAATGTTGAGGTTGTTGTTGTTTTTCAATGTTGAGGTTGTTGTTGAATTTGTTGGTGTTTTTCAATGTTGAGGTTGTTGTTGAATTTGTTGGTGTTTTTCAATGTTGAGGTTGTTGTTGTTTTTCAATGTTGATGTTGTTGTTGAATTTGTTGGTGTTTTTCAATGTTGAGGTTGTTGTTGAATTTGTTGGTGTTTTTCAATGTTGAGGTTTGTTGTTGTTTTTCAATGTTGAGGTTGTTGAATTTGTTGGTGTTTTTCAATGTTGAGGTTGTTGTTGTTTTTCAATGTTGAGGTTATTGTTGAATTTGTTGGTATTTTTCAATGTTGAGGTTGTTGTTATTATTCAATGTTGTGGATGTTGTTGAATTTGTTGGTGTTTTTCAATGTTGAGTTTGTTTTTGTTTTTCAATGTTGAGGTTGTTGTTGAATTTGTTGGTGTTTTTCAATGTTGAGGTTGTTGTTGTTTTTCAATGTTGAGGTTTTTGTTGAATTTGTTGGTGTTTTTCAATGTTGAGGTTGTTGTTGTTTTTCAATGTTGAGGTTGTTGTTGAATTTGTTGGTGTTTTTCAATGTTGAGGTTGTTGTTGAATTTGTTGGTGTTTTTCAATGTTGAGGTTGTTGTTGTTTTTCAATGTTGAGGTTGTTGAATTTGTTGGTGTTTTTCATTCTTGAGTTTGTTGTTAAAATTGTTGGTGTTTTTCAATGTTGAGGTTGTTGTTGAATTTGTTGGTGCTTTTCAATGTTGAGGTTGTTGTTGTTTTTCAATGTTGAGGTTGTTGTTGAGTTTGTTGGTGTTTTTCAATGTTGAGGTTGTTGTTGAATTTGTTGGTGTTTTTCAATGTTGAGGTTGTTGTTGACTTTGATGGTGTTTTTCAATGTTGAAGTTGTTGTTGCTTTTAAATGTTGAGGTTGTTGATGAATTTGTTGGTGTTTTTCAATTTTGAGGTTGTTGTTGTTTTTCAATGTTGAGGTTGTTGTTGAATTTGATGTTGTTTTTCAATGTCGAGGTTGTTGTTGAATTTGTTGGTGTTTTACAATGTTGAAGTTGTTGTTGAATTTGTTGGTGTTTTTCAATGTTGAGGTTGCTGTTGTTTTTGAATGTTGAGGTTGTTGTTGAATTTGTTGGTGTTTTTCAATGTTGACATTGTTGTTGTTTTTCAATGTTGAGGTTGTTGTTGAATTTGTTGGTGTTTTTAAATGTTGAGGTTGTTTTTGAATTTGGTGGTATTTTTCAATGTTGATGTTGTTGCTGTTTTTCAATGTTGAGGTTCTTGTTGAATTTGTTGGTGTTTTTCAACGTTGAGGTTGTTGTTGTTTTTCAACGTTGAGGTTGTTGTTGAATTTGTTGGTGTTTCTCAATTTCGAGGTTGTTGTTGAATTTGTTGGTGTTTTTCAGTGTTGAAGTTGTTGTTGAATTTGTTGGTGTTTTTCAATGTTGAGGTTGTTGTTTTTCAATGTTGAGGTTGTTGTTGAATTTGTTGGTGTTTTTCAATGTTGAGGTTGTTGTTGAATTGTTTGGTGTTTTTCAATGTTGAGGTTGTTGTTATTTTTCAATATTGAGGTTGTTGTTGAATTTGTTTGTGTTTTTCAATGTTGAGGTTGGTGTTGAATTTGTTGGTATTTTTCAATGTTGAGGTTGTTGTTGTTTTTCACTGTTGAGGTTGTTGTTGAATTTGTTGGTGTTTTTCAATGTTGAGGTTGTTGTTCTTTTTCAATGTTGAGGTTGTTGTTGAATTTGTTGGTGTTTTTCAATTTCGAGGTTGGTGTTGAATTTGTTGGTATTTTTCAATGTTGAGGTTGTTGTTGTTTTTCACTGTTGAGGTTGTTGTTGAATTTGTTGGTGTTTTTCAATGTTGAGGTTGTTGTTGAATTTGTTGGTGTTTTTCAAAGTTGAGGTTGTTTTTGAATTTGTTGGTGTTTTTCATTGTTGAGGTTGTTGTTGTTTTTCACTGTTGAGGTTGTTGTTGAATTTGATGGCGTTTTTCAATGTGGAGGTTGTTGTTGAATTTGTTGGTGTTTTTCAATGTTGAAGTTGTTGTTGAATTTGTTGGTGTTTTTCAATGTTGAGGTTGTTGTTGTTTTTCAATGTTGAGGTTGTTGTTGAATTTGTTGGTGTTTTTAAATGTTGAGGTTCTTGAATTTGTTGGTGTTTTTCAATGTTGAAGTTGTTGTTCTTTTTCAATGTTGAGGTTGTTGTTGAATTTGTTGGTTTTTTTAAATTTCGAGGTTGTTGTTGAATTTGTTGGTGTTTTTCAATGTTGAAGTTGTTGTTGAATTTGTTGGTGTTTTTCAACGTTGAGGTTGTTGTTGTTTTTCAATGTTGAGGTTGTTGTTGAATTTGTTGGTGTTTTTCAATGTTGAGGTTGTTGTTGTTTTTCAATCTTGAGGTTGTTCTTGAATTTGTTGGTGTTTTTCAATGTTGAGGTTGTTGTTGAATTTGTTGGCGTTTTTCAATGTTGAGGTTGTTGTAGTTTTTCAATGTTGAGGTTGTTGTTGAATTTGTTGGTGTTTTTCAATGTTGAGGTTGTTGTTGTTTTTCAATGTTGAGGCTGTTGTTGAATTTGTTGGTGTTTTTCAATGTTGAGGTTGTTGTTGAATTTGTTGGTGTTTTTAAATGTTGAGGTTGTTTTTGAATTTGTTGGTATTTTTCAATGTTGATGTTGTTGCTGTTTTTCAATGTTGAGGTTCTTGTTGAATTTGTTGGTGTTTTTCAACGTTGAGGTTGTTGTTGTTTTTCAACGTTGAGGTTGTTGTTGAATTTGTTGGTGTTTCTCAATTTCGAGGTTGTTGTTGAATTTGTTGGTGTTTTTCAGTGTTGAAGTTGTTGTTGAATTTGTTGGTGTTTTTCAATGTTGAGGTTGTTGTTTTTCAATGTTGAGGTTGTTGTTGAATTTGTTGGTGTTTTTCAATGTTGAGGTTGTTGTTGAATTGTTTGGTGTTTTTCAATGTTGAGGTTGTTGTTATTTTTCAATATTGAGGTTGTTGTTGAATTTGTTTGTGTTTTTCAATGTTGAGGTTGGTGTTGAATTTGTTGGTATTTTTCAATGTTGAGGTTGTTGTTGTTTTTCACTGTTGAGGTTGTTGTTGAATTTGTTGGTGTTTTTCAATGTTGAGGTTGTTGTTCTTTTTCAATGTTGAGGTTGTTGTTGAATTTGTTGGTGTTTTTCAATTTCGAGGTTGGTGTTGAATTTGTTGGTATTTTTCAATGTTGAGGTTGTTGTTGTTTTTCACTGTTGAGGTTGTTGTTGAATTTGTTGGTGTTTTTCAATGTTGAGGTTGTTGTTGAATTTGTTGGTGTTTTTCAAAGTTGAGGTTGTTTTTGAATTTGTTGGTGTTTTTCATTGTTGAGGTTGTTGTTGTTTTTCACTGTTGAGGTTGTTGTTGAATTTGATGGCGTTTTTCAATGTGGAGGTTGTTGTTGAATTTGTTGGTGTTTTTCAATGTTGAAGTTGTTGTTGAATTTGTTGGTGTTTTTCAATGTTGAGGTTGTTGTTGTTTTTCAATGTTGAGGTTGTTGTTGAATTTGTTGGTGTTTTTAAATGTTGAGGTTCTTGAATTTGTTGGTGTTTTTCAATGTTGAAGTTGTTGTTCTTTTTCAATTTTGAGGTTGTTGTTGAATTTGTTGGTTTTTTTAAATTTCGAGGTTGTTGTTGAATTTGTTGGTGTTTTTCAATGTTGAAGTTGTTGTTGAATTTGTTGGTGTTTTTCAACGTTGAGGTTGTTGTTGTTTTTCAATGTTGAGGTTGTTGTTGAATTTGTTGGTGTTTTTCAATGTTGAGGTTGTTGTTGTTTTTCAATCTTGAGGTTGTTCTTGAATTTGTTGGTGTTTTTCAATGTTGAGGTTGTTGTTGAATTTGTTGGCGTTTTTCAATGTTGAGGTTGTTGTAGTTTTTCAATGTTGAGGTTGTTGTTGAATTTGTTGGTGTTTTTCAATGTTGAGGTTATTGTTGTTTTTCAATGTTGAGGCTGTTGTTGAATTTGTTGGTGTTTTTCAATGTTGAGGTTGTTGTTGAATTTGTTGGTGTTTTTCAATGTTGAGGTTGTTGTTTTTTTTCAATGTTGAGGTTATTGTTGAATTTGTTGGTGTTTTTCAATGTTGAGGTTGTTGTTGTTTTTCAATGTTGAGGTTGTTGTTGAATTTGTTGGTGTTTTTCAATGTTGAGTTTGTTGTTGTTTTTCAATGTTGAGGTTGTTGTTGAATTTGTTGGTGTTTTTCAATGTTGAGGTTGTTGTTGTTTTTCAATGTTGATGTTGTTGTTGAATTTGTTGGTGTTTTTCAATGTTGAGGTTGTTGTTGAATTTGTTGGTGTTTTTCAATGTTGAGGTTTGTTGTTGTTTTTCAATGTTGAGGTTGTTGAATTTGTTGGTGTTTTTCAATGTTGAGGTTGTTGTTGTTTTTCAATGTTGAGGTTATTGTTGAATTTGTTGGTATTTTTCAATGTTGAGGTTGTTGTTATTATTCAATGTTGTGGATGTTGTTGAATTTGTTGGTGTTTTTCAATGTTGAGTTTGTTTTTGTTTTTCAATGTTGAGGTTGTTGTTGAATTTGTTGGTGTTTTTCAATGTTGAGGTTATTGTTGTTTTTCAATGTTGAGGCTGTTGTTGAATTTGTTGGTGTTTTTCAATGTTGAGGTTGTTGTTGAATTTGTTGGTGTTTTTCAATGTTGAGGTTGTTGTTTTTTTTCAATGTTGAGGTTATTGTTGAATTTGTTGGTGTTTTTCAATGTTGAGGTTGTTGTTGTTTTTCAATGTTGAGGTTGTTGTTGAATTTGTTGGTGTTTTTCAATGTTGAGTTTGTTGTTGTTTTTCAATGTTGAGGTTGTTGTTGAATTTGTTGGTGTTTTTCAATGTTGAGGTTGTTGTTGTTTTTCAATGTTGATGTTGTTGTTGAATTTGTTGGTGTTTTTCAATGTTGAGGTTGTTGTTGAATTTGTTGGTGTTTTTCAATGTTGAGGTTTGTTGTTGTTTTTCAATGTTGAGGTTGTTGAATTTGTTGGTGTTTTTCAATGTTGAGGTTGTTGTTGTTTTTCAATGTTGAGGTTATTGTTGAATTTGTTGGTATTTTTCAATGTTGAGGTTGTTGTTATTATTCAATGTTGTGGATGTTGTTGAATTTGTTGGTGTTTTTCAATGTTGAGTTTGTTTTTGTTTTTCAATGTTGAGGTTGTTGTTGAATTTGTTGGTGTTTTTCAATGTTGAGGTTGTTGTTGTTTTTCAATGTTGAGGTTTTTGTTGAATTTGTTGGTGTTTTTCAATGTTGAGGTTGTTGTTGTTTTTCAATGTTGAGGTTGTTGTTGAATTTGTTGGTGTTTTTCAATGTTGAGGTTGTTGTTGAATTTGTTGGTGTTTTTCAATGTTGAGGTTGTTGTTGTTTTTCAATGTTGAGGTTGTTGAATTTGTTGGTGTTTTTCATTCTTGAGTTTGTTGTTAAAATTGTTGGTGTTTTTCAATGTTGAGGTTGTTGTTGAATTTGTTGGTGCTTTTCAATGTTGAGGTTGTTGTTGTTTTTCAATGTTGAGGTTGTTGTTGAGTTTGTTGGTGTTTTTCAATGTTGAGGTTGTTGTTGAATTTGTTGGTGTTTTTCAATGTTGAGGTTGTTGTTGACTTTGATGGTGTTTTTCAATGTTGAAGTTGTTGTTGCTTTTAAATGTTGAGGTTGTTGATGAATTTGTTGGTGTTTTTCAATTTTGAGGTTGTTGTTGTTTTTCAATGTTGAGGTTGTTGTTGAATTTGATGTTGTTTTTCAATGTCGAGGTTGTTGTTGAATTTGTTGGTGTTTTACAATGTTGAAGTTGTTGTTGAATTTGTTGGTGTTTTTCAATGTTGAGGTTGCTGTTGTTTTTGAATGTTGAGGTTGTTGTTGAATTTGTTGGTGTTTTTCAATGTTGACATTGTTGTTGTTTTTCAATGTTGAGGTTGTTGTTGAATTTGTTGGTGTTTTTAAATGTTGAGGTTGTTTTTGAATTTGTTGGTATTTTTCAATGTTGATGTTGTTGCTGTTTTTCAATGTTGAGGTTCTTGTTGAATTTGTTGGTGTTTTTCAACGTTGAGGTTGTTGTTGTTTTTCAACGTTGAGGTTGTTGTTGAATTTGTTGGTGTTTCTCAATTTCGAGGTTGTTGTTGAATTTGTTGGTGTTTTTCAGTGTTGAAGTTGTTGTTGAATTTGTTGGTGTTTTTCAATGTTGAGGTTGTTGTTTTTCAATGTTGAGGTTGTTGTTGAATTTGTTGGTGTTTTTCAATGTTGAGGTTGTTGTTGTTCTTAAATGCTGAGGTTGTTGTTGAATTTGTTGGTGTTTTTCAATGTTGAGGTTGTTGTTGAATTTGTTGGTGTTTTTCAATGTCGAGGTTGTTATTGAATTTGTTGGTGTTTTTCAATGTTGAATTTTTTGTTGAATTTGTTGGTGTTTTTCAATGTTGAGGTTGTTGTTTTTCAATATTGAGGTTGTTGTTGAATTTGTTGGTGTTTTTCAATGTTGAGGTTGTTGTTGAATTTGTTGGTGTTTTTCAATGTTGAATTGTTTGTTGAATTTGTTGGTGTTTTTCAATGTTGAGGTTGTTGTTTTTCAATGTTGAGGTTGTTGTTGTTTTTCAATGTTGAGGTTGTTGTTGTTTTTCAATGTTGAGGTTGTTGTTGAATTTGTTGGTGTTTTTCAATGTTGAGGTTGTTGTTGTTTTTCAATGTTGAGGTTTTTGTTGAATTTGTTGGTGTTTTTCAATGTTGAGTTTGTTGTTGAATTTGTTGGTGTTTTTCAATGTTGAGGTTGTTGTTGAATTTGTTGGTGTTTTTCAATGTTCAGGTTGTAGTTGTTTTTCAATGTTGAGGTTGTTGTTGAGTTTGTTGGTGTTTTTCAATGTTGAGGTTGTTGTTGAATTTGTTGGTGTTTTTCAATGTTGAGGTTGTTGTTGAATTTGTTGGTGTTTTTCAATGTTGAGGTTGTTGTTGAATTGTTTGGTGTTTTTCAATGTTGAGGTTGTTGTTATTTTTCAATATTGAGGTTGTTGTTGAATTTGTTTGTGTTTTTCAATGTTGAGGTTGGTGTTGAATTTGTTGGTATTTTTCAATGTTGAGGTTGTTGTTGTTTTTCACTGTTGAGGTTGTTGTTGAATTTGTTGGTGTTTTTCAATGTTGAGGTTGTTGTTGAATTTGTTGGTGTTTTTCAAAGTTGAGGTTGTTTTTGAATTTGTTGGTGTTTTTCATTGTTGAGGTTGTTGTTGTTTTTCACTGTTGAGGTTGTTGTTGAATTTGATGGCGTTTTTCAATGTCGAGGTTGTTGTTGAATTTGTTGGTGTTTTTCAATGTTGAAGTTGTTGTTGAATTTGTTGGTGTTTTTCAATGTTGAGGTTGTTATTCTTTTTCAAAGTTGAGGTTGTTGTTGAATTTGTTGGTGTTTTTCAATGTTGAGGTTGTTGTTGTTTTCAATGCTGAGGTTGTTGTTGAATTTGTGGGTGTTTTTCAATGTTGAGGTTTTTGTTGAATTTGTTGGTGTTTTTCTATGTTGAGGTTGTTGTTGTTTTTCAATGTTGAGGTTGTTGTTGTTTTTCAATGTTGAGTTTGCTGTTGAATTTGTTGGTGTTATTCAATGTTGAGTTTGTTGTTGAATTTGTTGGTGTTTTTCAATGTTGAGGTTGTTGTTGAATTTGTTGGTGTTTTTCAATGTTGAGGTTGTTTTTGTTTTTCAATGTTGAGTTTGTTGTTGAGTTTGTTGGTGTTTTTCAATGTTGAGGTTGTTGTTGAATTTGTCGGTGTTTTTCACTGTTAAGGTTGTTGTTGAATTTGTTGGTGTTTTTCAATGTTGAGGTTGTTGTTGTTTTTAAATGTTGAGGTTGTTGTTGAATTTGTTGGTGTTTTTCAATTTTGAGGCTGTTGTTGTTTTTCAATGTTGCGGTTGTTGTTGAATTTGTTGATGTTTTTCCATGATGAGGTTGTTGTTGTTTTTCAAATTTGAGGTTGTTGTTGAATTTGTTGGTGTTTTTCAATGTTGAGGTTGTTGTTGAATTTGTTGGTGTTTTTCAATGTTGAGGTTGTTGTTGTTTTTCAATGTTGAGGTTGTTGAATTTGTTGGTGTTTTTCATTCTTGAGTTTGTTGTTAAAATTGTTGGTGTTTTTCAATGTTGAGGTTGTTGTTGAATTTGTTGGTGCTTTTCAATGTTGAGGTTGTTGTTGTTTTTCAATGTTGAGGTTGTTGTTGAGTTTGTTGGTGTTTTTCAATGTTGAGGTTGTTGTTGAATTTGTTGGTGTTTTTCCATGTTGAGGTTGTTGTTGACTTTGATGGTGTTTTTCAATGTTGAAGTTGTTGTTGCTTTTAAATGTTGAGGTTGTTGATGAATTTGTTGGTGTTTTTCAATTTTGAGGTTGTTGTTGTTTTTCAATGTTGAGGTTGTTGTTGAATTTGATGTTGTTTTTCAATGTCGAGGTTGTTGTTGAATTTGTTGGTGTTTTACAATGTTGAAGTTGTTGTTGAATTTGTTGGTGTTTTTCAATGTTGAGGTTGCTGTTGTTTTTGAATGTTGAGGTTGTTGTTGAATTTGTTGGTGTTTTTCAATGTTGACATTGTTGTTGTTTTTCAATGTTGAGGTTGTTGTTGAATTTGTTGGTGTTTTTAAATGTTGAGGTTGTTTTTGAATTTGTTGGTATTTTTCAATGTTGATGTTGTTGCTGTTTTTCAATGTTGAGGTTGTTGTTGAATTTGTTGGTGTTTTTCAACGTTGAGGTTGTTGTTGTTTTTCAACGTTGAGGTTGTTGTTGAATTTGTTGGTGTTTCTCAATTTCGAGGTTGTTGTTGAATTTGTTGGTGTTTTTCAGTGTTGAAGTTGTTGTTGAATTTGTTGGTGTTTTTCAATGTTGAGGTTGTTGTTTTTCAATGTTGAGGTTGTTGTTGAATTTGTTGGTGTTTTTCAAAGTTGAGGTTGTTGTTGTTCTTAAATGCTGAGGTTGTTGTTGAATTTGTTGGTGTTTTTCAATGTTGAGGTTGTTGTTGAATTTGTTGGTGTTTTTCAATGTCGAGGTTGTTGTTGAATTTGTTGGTGTTTTTCAATGTTGAATTTTTTGTTGAATTTGTTGGTGTTTTTCAATGTTGAGGTTGTTGTTTTTCAATATTGAGGTTGTTGTTGAATTTGTTGGTGTTTTTCAATGTTGAGGTTGTTGTTGAATTTGTTGGTGTTTTTCAATGTTGAATTGTTTGTTGAATTTGTTGGTGTTTTTCAATGTTGAGGTTGTTGTTTTTCAATGTTGAGGTTGTTGTTGTTTTTCAATGTTGAGGTTGTTGTTGTTTTTCAATGTTGAGGTTGTTGTTGAATTTGTTGGTGTTTTTCAATGTTGAGGTTGTTGTTGTTTTTCAATGTTGAGGTTTTTGTTGAATTTGTTGGTGTTTTTCAATGTTGAGTTTGTTGTTGAATTTGTTGGTGTTTTTCAATGTTGAGGTTGTTGTTGAATTTGTTGGTGTTTTTCAATGTTCAGGTTGTAGTTGTTTTTCAATGTTGAGGTTGTTGTTGAGTTTGTTGGTGTTTTTCAATGTTGAGGTTGTTGTTGAATTTGTTGGTGTTTTTCAATGTTGAGGTTGTTGTTGAATTTGTTGGTGTTTTTCAATGTTGAGGTTGTTGTTGAATTGTTTGGTGTTTTTCAATGTTGAGGTTGTTGTTATTTTTCAATATTGAGGTTGTTGTTGAATTTGTTTGTGTTTTTCAATGTTGAGGTTGGTGTTGAATTTGTTGGTATTTTTCAATGTTGAGGTTGTTGTTGTTTTTCACTGTTGAGGTTGTTGTTGAATTTGTTGGTGTTTTTCAATGTTGAGGTTGTTGTTGAATTTGTTGGTGTTTTTCAAAGTTGAGGTTGTTTTTGAATTTGTTGGTGTTTTTCATTGTTGAGGTTGTTGTTGTTTTTCACTGTTGAGGTTGTTGTTGAATTTGATGGCGTTTTTCAATGTCGAGGTTGTTGTTGAATTTGTTGGTGTTTTTCAATGTTGAAGTTGTTGTTGAATTTGTTGGTGTTTTTCAATGTTGAGGTTGTTATTCTTTTTCAAAGTTGAGGTTGTTGTTGAATTTGTTGGTGTTTTTCAATGTTGAGGTTGTTGTTGTTTTCAATGCTGAGGTTGTTGTTGAATTTGTGGGTGTTTTTCAATGTTGAGGTTTTTGTTGAATTTGTTGGTGTTTTTCTATGTTGAGGTTGTTGTTGTTTTTCAATGTTGAGGTTGTTGTTGTTTTTCAATGTTGAGTTTGTTGTTGAATTTGTGGGTGTTATTCAATGTTGAGTTTGTTGTTGAATTTGTTGGTGTTTTTCAATGTTGAGGTTGTTGTTGAATTTGTTGGTGTTTTTCAATGTTGAGGTTGTTTTTGCTTTTCAATGTTGAGTTTGTTGTTGAGTTTGTTGGTGTTTTTCAATGTTGAGGTTGTTGTTGAATTTGTCGGTGTTTTTCAATGTTAAGGTTGTTGTTGAATTTGTTGGTGTTTTTCAATGTTGAGGTTGTTGTTGTTTTTAAATGTTGAGGTTGTTGTTGAATTTGTTGGTGTTTTTCAATTTTGAGGCTGTTGTTGTTTTTCAATGTTGCGGTTGTTGTTGAATTTGTTGATGTTTTTCCATGATGAGGTTGTTGTTGTTTTTCAAATTTGAGGTTGTTGTTGAATTTGTTGGTGTTTTTCAATGTCGAGGTTGTTGTTGAATTTGTTGGTGTTTTTCAATGTTGAGGTTGTTGTTGAATTGTTTGGTGTTTTTCAATGTTGAGGTTGTTGTTATTTTTCAATATTGAGGTTGTTGTTGAATTTGTTTGTGTTTTTCAATGTTGAGGTTGGTGTTGAATTTGTTGGTATTTTTCAATGTTGAGGTTGTTGTTGTTTTTCACTGTTGAGGTTGTTGTTGAATTTGTTGGTGTTTTTCAATGTTGAGGTTGTTGTTCTTTTTCAATGTTGAGGTTGTTGTTGAATTTGTTGGTGTTTTTCAATTTCGAGGTTGGTGTTGAATTTGTTGGTATTTTTCAATGTTGAGGTTGTTGTTGTTTTTCACTGTTGAGGTTGTTGTTGAATTTGTTGGTGTTTTTCAATGTTGAGGTTGTTGTTGAATTTGTTGGTGTTTTTCAAAGTTGAGGTTGTTTTTGAATTTGTTGGTGTTTTTCATTGTTGAGGTTGTTGTTGTTTTTCACTGTTGAGGTTGTTGTTGAATTTGATGGCGTTTTTCAATGTGGAGGTTGTTGTTGAATTTGTTGGTGTTTTTCAATGTTGAAGTTGTTGTTGAATTTGTTGGTGTTTTTCAATGTTGAGGTTGTTGTTGTTTTTCAATGTTGAGGTTGTTGTTGAATTTGTTGGTGTTTTTAAATGTTGAGGTTCTTGAATTTGTTGGTGTTTTTCAATGTTGAAGTTGTTGTTCTTTTTCAATGTTGAGGTTGTTGTTGAATTTGTTGGTTTTTTTCAATTTCGAGGTTGTTGTTGAATTTGTTGGTGTTTTTCAATGTTGAAGTTGTTGTTGAATTTGTTGGTGTTTTTCAACGTTGAGGTTGTTGTTGTTTTTCAATGTTGAGGTTGTTGTTGAATTTGTTGGTGTTTTTCAATGTTGAGGTTGTTGTTGTTTTTCAATCTTGAGGTTGTTGTTGAATTTGTTGGTGTTTTTCAATGTTGAGGTTGTTGTTGAATTTGTTGGCGTTTTTCAATGTTGAGGTTGTTGTAGTTTTTCAATGTTGAGGTTGTTGTTGAATTTGTTGGTGTTTTTCAATGTTGAGGTTGTTGTTGTTTTTCAATGTTGAGGCTGTTGTTGAATTTGTTGGTGTTTTTCAATGTTGAGGTTGTTGTTGTATTTGTTGGTGTTTTTCAATGTTGAGGTTGTTGTTTTTTTTCAATTTTGAGGTTATTGTTGAATTTGTTGGTGTTTTTCAATGTTGAGGTTGTTGTTGTTTTTCAATGTTGAGGTTGTTGTTGAATTTGTTGGTGTTTTTCAATGTTGAGGTTGTTGTTGTTTTTCAATGTTGATGTTGTTGTTGAATTTGTTGGTGTTTTTCAATGTTGAGGTTGTTGTTGAATTTGTTGGTGTTTTTCAATGTTGAGGTTTGTTGTTGTTTTTCAATGTTGAGGTTGTTGAATTTGTTGGTGTTTTTCAATGTTGAGGTTGTTGTTGTTTTTCAATGTTGAGGTTATTGTTGAATTTGTTGGTATTTTTCAATGTTGAGGTTGTTGTTATTATTCAATGTTGAGGATGTTGTTGAATTTGTTGGTGTTTTTCAATGATGAGTTTGTTTTTGTTTTTCAATGTTGAGGTTGTTGTTGAATTTGTTGGTGTTTTTCAATGTTGAGGTTGTTGTTGTTTTTCAATGTTGAGGTTTTTGTTGAATTTGTTGGTGTTTTTCAATGTTGAGGTTGTTGTTGTTTTTCAATGTTGAGGTTGTTGTTGAATTTGTTGGTGTTTTTCAATGTTGAGGTTGTTGTTGAATTTGTTGGTGTTTTTCAATGTTGAGGTTGTTGTTGTTTTTCAATGTTGAGGTTGTTGAATTTGTTGGTGTTTTTCATTCTTGAGTTTGTTGTTAAAATTGTTGGTGTTTTTCAATGTTGAGGTTGTTGTTGAATTTGTTGGTGCTTTTCAATGTTGAGGTTGTTGTTGTTTTTCAATGTTGAGGTTGTTGTTGAGTTTGTTGGTGTTTTTCAATGTTGAGGTTGTTGTTGAATTTGTTGGTGTTTTTCAATGTTGAGGTTGTTGTTGAATTTGATGGTGTTTTTCAATGTTGAAGTTGTTGTTGCTTTTAAATGTTGAGGTTGTTGTTGAATTTGTTGGTGTTTTTCAATTTTGAGGTTGTTGTTGTTTTTCAATGTTGAGGTTGTTGTTGAATTTGATGTTGTTTTTCAATGTCGAGGTTGTTGTTGAATTTGTTGGTGTTTTACAATGTTGAAGTTGTTGTTGAATTTGTTGGTGTTTTTCAATGTTGAGGTTGCTGTTGTTTTTGAATGTTGAGGTTGTTGTTGAATTTGTTGGTGTTTTTCAATGTTGACATTGTTGTTGTTTTTCAATGTTGAGGTTGTTGTTGAATTTGTTGGTGTTTTTAAATGTTGAGGTTGTTTTTGAATTTGTTGGTATTTTTCAATGTTGATGTTGTTGCTGTTTTTCAATGTTGAGGTTGTTGTTGAATTTGTTGGTGTTTTTCAACGTTGCGGTTGTTGTTGTTTTTCAACGTTGAGGTTGTTGTTGAATTTGTTGGTGTTTCTCAATTTCGAGGTTGTTGTTGAATTTGTTGGTGTTTTTCAGTGTTGAAGTTGTTGTTGAATTTGTTGGTGTTTTTCAATGTTGAGGTTGTTGTTTTTCAATGTTGAGGTTGTTGTTGAATTTGTTGGTGTTTTTCAATGTTGAGGTTGTTGTTGTTCTTAAATGCTGAGGTTGTTGTTGAATTTGTTGGTGTTTTTCAATGTTGAGGTTGTTGTTGAATTTGTTGGTGTTTTTCAATGTCGAGGTTGTTGTTGAATTTGTTGGTGTTTTTCAATGTTGAATTTTTTGTTGAATTTGTTGGTGTTTTTCAATGTTGAGGTTGTTGTTTTTCAATATTGAGGTTGTTGTTGAATTTGATGGCGTTTTTCAATGTGGAGGTTGTTGTTGAATTTGTTGGTGTTTTTCAATGTTGAAGTTGTTGTTGAATTTGTTGGTGTTTTTAAATGTTGAGGTTCTTGAATTTGTTGGTGTTTTTCAATGTTGAAGTTGTTGTTCTTTTTCAATGTTGAGGTTGTTGTTGAATTTGTTGGTTTTTTTCAATTTCGAGGTTGTTGTTGAATTTGTTGGTGTTTTTCAACGTTGAAGTTGTTGTTGAATTTGTTGGTGTTTTTCAACGTTGAGGTTGTTGTTGTTTTTCAATGTTGAGGTTGTTGTTGAATTTGTTGGTGTTTTTCAATGTTGAGGTTGTTGTTGTTTTTCAATCTTGAGGTTGTTGTTGAATTTGTTGGTGTTTTTCAATGTTGAGGTTGTTGTTGAATTTGTTGGCGTTTTTCAATGTTGAGGTTGTTGTAGTTTTTCAATGTTGAGGTTGTTGTTGAATTTGTTGGTGTTTTTCAATGTTGAGGTTGTTGTTGTTTTTCAATGTTGAGGCTGTTGTTGAATTTGTTGGTGTTTTTCAATGTTGAGGTTGTTGTTGAATTTGTTGGTGTTTTTCAATGTTGAGGTTGTTGTTTTTTTTCAATTTTGAGGTTATTGTTGAATTTGTTGGTGTTTTTCAATGTTGAGGTTGTTGTTGTTTTTCAATGTTGAGGTTGTTGTTGAATTTGTTGGTGTTTTTCAATGTTGAGTTTGTTGTTGTTTTTCAATGTTGAGGTTGTTGTTGAATTTGTTGGTGTTTTTCAATGTTGAGGTTGTTGTTGTTTTTCAATGTTGATGTTGTTGTTGAATTTGTTGGTGTTTTTCAATGTTGAGGTTGTTGTTGAATTTGTTGGTGTTTTTCAATGTTGAGGTTTGTTGTTGTTTTTCAATGTTGAGGTTGTTGTTGTTTTTCAATGTTGAGGTTATTGTTGAATTTGTTGGTATTTTTCAATGTTGAGGTTGTTGTTATTATTCAATGTTGAGGATGTTGTTGAATTTGTTGGTGTTTTTCAATGTTGAGTTTGTTTTTGTTTTTCAATGTTGAGGTTGTTGTTGAATTTGTTGGTGTTTTTCAATGTTGAGGTTGTTGTTGTTTTTCAATGTTGAGGTTTTTGTTGAATTTGTTGGTGTTTTTCAATGTTGAGGTTGTTGTTGTTTTTCAATGTTGAGGTTGTTGTTGAATTTGTTGGTGTTTTTCAATGTTGAGGTTGTTGTTGAATTTGTTGGTGTTTTTCAATGTTGAGGTTGTTGTTGTTTTTCAATGTTGAGGTTGTTGAATTTGTTGGTGTTTTTCATTCTTGAGTTTGTTGTTAAAATTGTTGGTGTTTTTCAATGTTGAGGTTGTTGTTGAATTTGTTGGTGCTTTTCAATGTTGAGGTTGTTGTTGTTTTTCAATGTTGAGGTTGTTGTTGAGTTTGTTGGTGTTTTTCAATGTTGAGGTTGTTGTTGAATTTGTTGGTGTTTTTCAATGTTGAGGTTGTTGTTGAATTTGATGGTGTTTTTCAATGTTGAAGTTGTTGTTGCTTTTAAATGTTGAGGTTGTTGTTGAATTTGTTGGTGTTTTTCAATTTTGAGGTTGTTGTTGTTTTTCAATGTTGAGGTTGTTGTTGAATTTGATGTTGTTTTTCAATGTCGAGGTTGTTGTTGAATTTGTTGGTGTTTTACAATGTTGAAGTTGTTGTTGAATTTGTTGGTGTTTTTCAATGTTGAGGTTGCTGTTGTTTTTGAATGTTGAGGTTGTTGTTGAATTTGTTGGTGTTTTTCAATGTTGACATTGTTGTTGTTTTTCAATGTTGAGGTTGTTGTTGAATTTGTTGGTGTTTTTAAATGTTGAGGTTGTTTTTGAATTTGTTGCTATTTTTCAATGTTGATGTTGTTGCTGTTTTTCAATGTTGAGGTTGTTGTTGAATTTGTTGGTGTTTTTCAACGTTGAGGTTGTTGTTGTTTTTCAACGTTGAGGTAGTTGTTGAATTTGTTGGTGTTTCTCAATTTCGAGGTTGTTGTTGAATTTGTTGGTGTTTTTCAGTGTTGAAGTTGTTGTTGAATTTGTTGGTGTTTTTCAATGTTGAGGTTGTTGTTGTTCTTAAATGCTGAGGTTGTTGTTGAATTTGTTGGTGTTTTTCAATGTTGAGGTTGTTGTTGAATTTGTTGGTGTTTTTCAATGTCGAGGTTGTTGTTGAATTTGTTGGTGTTTTTCAATGTTGAATTTTTTGTTGAATTTGTTGGTGTTTTTCAATGTTGAGGTTGTTGTTTTTCAATATTGAGGTTGTTGTTGAATTTGTTGGTGTTTTTCAATGTTGAGTTTGTTGTTGAATTTGTTGGTGTTTTTCAATGTTGAGGTTGTTGTTGAATTTGTTGGTGTTTTTCAATGTTGAGGTTGTAGTTGTTTTTCAATGTTGAGGTTGTTGTTGAGTTTGTTGGTGTTTTTCAATGTTGAGGTTGTTGTTGAATTGTTGGTGTTTTTCAATGTTGAGGTTGTTGTTGAATTTGTTGGTGTTTTTCAATGTTGAGGTTGTTGTTGAATTGTTTGGTGTTTTTCAATGTTGAGGTTGTTGTTATTTTTCAATATTGAGGTTGTTGTTGAATTTGTTTGTGTTTTTCAATGTTGAGGTTGGTGTTTAATTTGTTGGTATTTTTCAATGTTGAGGTTGTTGTTGTTTTTCACTGTTGAGGTTGTTGTTGAATTTGTTGGTGTTTTTCAGTGTTGAGGTTGTTGTTGAATTTGTTGGTGTTTTTCAAAGTTGAGGTTGTTTTTGAATTTGTTGGTGTTTTTCATTGTTGAGGTTGTTGTTGTTTTTCACTGTTGAGGTTGTTGTTGAATTTGATGGCGTTTTTCAATGTCGAGGTTGTTGTTGAATTTGTTGGTGTTTTTCAATGTTGAAGTTGTTGTTGAATTTGTTGATGTTTTTCAATGTTGAGGTTGTTATTCTTTTTCAAAGTTGAGGTTGTTGTTGAATTTGTTGGTGTTTTTCAATGTTGAGGTTGTTGTTGTTTTCAATGCTGAGGTTGTTGTTGCATTTGTGGGTGTTTTTCAATGTTGAGGTTTTTGTTGAATTTGTTGGTGTTTTTCTATGTTGAGCTTGTTGTTGTTTTTCAATGTTGAGGTTGTTGTTGTTTTTCAATGTTGAGTTTGTTGTTGAATTTGTTGGTGTTATTCAATGTTGAGTTTGTTGTTGAATTTGTTGGTGTTTTTCAATGTTAAGGTTGTTGTTGAATTTGTTGGTGTTTTTCAATGTTGAGGTTGTTTTTGTTTTTCAATGTTGAGTTTGTTGTTGAGTTTGTTGGTGTTTTTCAATGTTGAGGTTGTTGTTGAATTTGTCGGTGTTTTTCAATGTTAAGGTTGTTGTTGAATTTGTTGGTGTTTTTCAATGTTGAGGTTGTTGTTGTTTTTAAATGTTGAGGTTGTTGTTGAATTTGTTGGTGTTTTTCAATTTTGAGGCTGTTGTTGTTTTTCAATGTTGCGGTTGTTGTTGAATTTGTTGATGTTTTTCCATGATGAGGTTGTTGTTGTTTTTCAAATTTGAGGTTGTTGTTGAATTTGTTGGTGTTTTTCAATGTCGAGGTTGTTGTTGAATTTGTTGGTGTTTTTCAATGTTGAGGTTGTTGTTGAATTGTTTGGTGTTTTTCAATGTTGAGGTTGTTGTTATTTTTCAATATTGAGGTTGTTGTTGAATTTGTTTGTGTTTTTCAATGTTGAGGTTGGTGTTGAATTTGTTGGTATTTTTCAATGTTGAGGTTGTTGTTGTTTTTCACTGTTGAGGTTGTTGTTGAATTTGTTGGTGTTTTTCAATGTTGAGGTTGTTGTTCTTTTTCAATGTTGAGGTTGTTGTTGAATTTGTTGGTGTTTTTCAATTTCGAGGTTGGTGTTGAATTTGTTGGTATTTTTCAATGTTGAGGTTGTTGTTGTTTTTCACTGTTGAGGTTGTTGTTGAATTTGTTGGTGTTTTTCAATGTTGAGGTTGTTGTTGAATTTGTTGGTGTTTTTCAAAGTTGAGGTTGTTTTTGAATTTGTTGGTGTTTTTCATTGTTGAGGTTGTTGTTGTTTTTCACTGTTGAGGTTGTTGTTGAATTTGATGGCGTTTTTCAATGTGGAGGTTGTTGTTGAATTTGTTGGTGTTTTTCAATGTTGAAGTTGTTGTTGAATTTGTTGGTGTTTTTCAATGTTGAGGTTGTTGTTGTTTTTCAATGTTGAGGTTGTTGTTGAATTTGTTGGTGTTTTTAAATGTTGAGGTTCTTGAATTTGTTGGTGTTTTTCAATGTTGAAGTTGTTGTTCTTTTTCAATGTTGAGGTTGTTGTTGAATTTGTTGGTTTTTTTCAATTTCGAGGTTGTTGTTTTTGAATTTGTTGGTGTTTTTCAATGTTGAAATTGTTGTTGAATTTGTTGGTGTTTTTCAACGTTGAGGTTGTTGTTGTTTTTCAATGTTGAGGTTGTTGTTGAATTTGTTGGTGTTTTTCAATGTTGAGGTTGTTGTTGTTTTTCAATCTTGAGGTTGTTGTTGAATTTGTTGGTGTTTTTCAATGTTGAGGTTGTTGTTGAATTTGTTGGCGTTTTTCAATGTTGAGGTTGTTGTAGTTTTTCAATGTTGAGGTTGTTGTTGAATTTGTTGGTGTTTTTCAATGTTGAGGTTGTTGTTGTTTTTCAATGTTGAGGCTGTTGTTGAATTTGTTGGTGTTTTTCAATGTTGAGGTTGTTGTTGAATTTGTTGGTGTTTTTCAATGTTGAGGTTGTTGTTTTTTTTCAATGTAGAGGTTATTGTTGAATTTGTTGGTGTTTTTCAATGTTGAGGTTGTTGTTGTTTTTCAATGTTGAGGTTGTTGTTGAATTTGTTGGTGTTTTTCAATGTTGAGTTTGTTGTTGTTTTTCAATGTTGAGGTTGTTGTTGAATTTGTTGGTGTTTTTCAATGTTGAGGTTGTTGTTGTTTTTCAATGTTGATGTTGTTGTTGAATTTGTTGGTGTTTTTCAATGTTGAGGTTGTTGTTGAATTTGTTGGTGTTTTTCAATGTTGAGGTTTGTTGTTGTTTTTCAATGTTGAGGTTGTTGAATTTGTTGGTGTTTTTCAATGTTGAGGTTGTTGTTGTTTTTCAATGTTGAGGTTATTGTTGAATTTGTTGGTATTTTTCAATGTTGAGGTTGTTGTTATTATTCAATGTTGAGGATGTTGTTGAATTTGTTGGTGTTTTTCAATGTTGAGTTTGTTTTTGTTTTTCAATGTTGAGGTTGTTGTTGAATTTGTTGGTGTTTTTCAATGTTGAGGTTGTTGTTGTTTTTCAATGTTGAGGTTTTTGTTGAATTTGTTGGTGTTTTTCAATGTTGAGGTTGTTGTTGTTTTTCAATGTTGAGGTTGTTGTTGAATTTGTTGGTGTTTTTCAATGTTGAGGTTGTTGTTGAATTTGTTGGTGTTTTTCAATGTTGAGGTTGTTGTTGTTTTTCAATGTTGAGGTTGTTTAATTTGTTGGTGTTTTTCATTCTTGAGTTTGTTGTTAAAATTGTTGGTGTTTTTCAATGTTGAGGTTGTTGTTGAATTTGTTGGTGCTTTTCAATGTTGAGGTTGTTGTTGTTTTTCAATGTTGAGGTTGTTGTTGAGTTTGTTGGTGTTTTTCAATGTTGAGGTTGTTGTTGAATTTGTTGGTGTTTTTCAATGTTGAGGTTGTTGTTGAATTTGATGGTGTTTTTCAATGTTGAAGTTGTTGTTGCTTTTAAATGTTGAGGTTGTTGTTGAATTTGTTGGTGTTTTTCAATTTTGAGGTTGTTGTTGTTTTTCAATGTTGAGGTT
The DNA here is from genome assembly GCA_026770705.1 of Isurus oxyrinchus. NCBI lineage: Eukaryota > Metazoa > Chordata > Chondrichthyes > Lamniformes > Lamnidae > Isurus > Isurus oxyrinchus. Next base: position 51,629 of record JANJGN010000816.1, read on the forward strand.
GTTGTTGAATTTTGATGTTGTTTTTTCAATGTCGAGGTTGTTGTTGAATTTGTTGGTGTTTTACAATGTTGAAGTTGTTGTTGAATTTGTTGGTGTTTTTTCAATGTTGAGGTTGCTGTTGTTTTTGAATGTTGAGGTTGTTGTTGAATTTGTTGGTGTTTTTCAATGTTGACATTGTTGTTGTTTTTCAATGTTGAGGTTGTTGTTGAATTTGTTGGTGTTTTTAAATGTTGAGGTTGTTTTTGAATTTGTTGCTATTTTTCAATGTTGATGTTGTTGCTGTTTTTCAATGTTGAGGTTGTTGTTGAATTTGTTGGTGTTTTTCAACGTTGAGGTTGTTGTTGTTTTTCAACGTTGAGGTTGTTGTTGAATTTGTTGGTGTTTCTCAATTTCGAGGTTGTTGTTGAATTTGTTGGTGTTTTTCAGTGTTGAAGTTGTTGTTGAATTTGTTGGTGTTTTTCAATGTTGAGGTTGTTGTTTTTCAATGTTGAGGTTGTTGTTGAATTTGTTGGTGTTTTTTCAATGTTGAGGTTGTTGTGTTCTTAAATGCTGAGGTTGTTGTTGAATTTGTTGGTGTTTTTTCAATGTTGAGGTTGTTGTTTTTTTTCAATGTAGAGGTTATTGTTGAATTTGTTGGTGTTTTTCAATGTTGAGGTTGTTGTTGAATTTGTTGGTGTTTTTTCAATGTTGAGTTTGTTTTTGTTTTTCAATGTTGAGGTTGTTGTTGAATTTGTTGGTGTTTTTCAATGTTGAGGTTGTTGTTGTTTTTCAATGTTGAGGTTTTTGTTGAATTTGTTGGTGTTTTTCAATGTTGAGGTTGTTGTTGTTTTTCAATGTTGAGGTTGTTGTTGAATTTGTTGGTGTTTTTCAATGTTGAGGTTGTTGTTTGAATTTGTTGGTGTTTTTCAATGTTGAGGTTGTTGTTGTTTTTCAATGTTGAGGTTGTTTAATTTGTTGGTGTTTTTCATTCTTGAGTTTGTTGTTAAAATTGTTGGTGTTTTTTCAATGTTGAGGTTGTTGTTGAATTTGTTGGTGCTTTTCAATGTTGAGGTTGTTGTTGTTTTTCAATGTTGAGGTTGTTGTTGAGTTTGTTGGTGTTTTTCAATGTTGAGGTTGTTGTTGAATTTGTTGGTGTTTTTCAATGTTGAGGTTGTTGTTGAATTTGATGGTGTTTTTCAATGTTGAAGTTGTTGTTGCTTTTAAATGTTGAGGTTGTTGTTGAATTTGTTGGTGTTTTTCAATTTTGAGGTTGTTGTTGTTTTTCAATGTTGAGGTTGTTGTTGAATTTGATGTTGTTTTTCAATGTCGAGGTTGTTGTTGAATTTGTTGGTGTTTTACAATGTTGAAGTTGTTGTTGAATTTGTTGGTGTTTTTCAATGTTGAGGTTGCTGTTGTTTTTGAATGTTGAGGTTGTTGTTGAATTTGTTGGTGTTTTTCAATGTTGACATTGTTGTTGTTTTTCAATGTTGAGGTTGTTGTTGAATTTGTTGGTGTTTTTAAATGTTGAGGTTGTTTTTGAATTTGTTGCTATTTTTCAATGTTGATGTTGTTGCTGTTTTTCAATGTTGAGGTTGTTGTTGAATTTGTTGGTGTTTTTCAACGTTGAGGTTGTTGTTGTTTTTTCAACGTTGAGGTTGTTGTTGAATTTGTTGGTGTTTCTCAATTTCGAGGTTGTTGTTGAATTTGTTGGTGTTTTTCAGTGTTGAAGTTGTTGTTGAATTTGTTGGTGTTTTTCAATGTTGAGGTTGTTGTTTTTCAATGTTGAGGTTGTTGTTGAATTTGTTGGTGTTTTTCAATGTTGAGGTTGTTGTTGTTCTTAAATGCTGAGGTTGTTGTTGAATTTGTTGGTGTTTTTCAATGTTGAGGTTGTTGTTGAATTTGTTGGTGTTTTTCAATGTCGAGGTTGTTGTTGAATTTGTTGGTGTTTTTTCAATGTTGAATTTTTTGTTGAATTTGTTGGTGTTTTTCAATGTTGAGGTTGTTGTTTTTCAATATTGAGGTTGTTGTTGAATTTGTTGGTGTTTTTCAATGTTGAGGTTGTTGTTGTTTTTCAATGTTGAGGTTGTTGTTGAATTTGTTGGTGTTTTTCAATGTTGAGGTTGTTTTTGTTTTTCAATGTTGAGGTTGTTGTTGAATTTGTTGGTGTTTTTCAATGTTGAGGTTGTTGTTGAATTTTTTTGGTGTTTTTCAATGTTGAGGTTGTTGTTGTTTTTCAATGCTGAGGTTGTTGTAGAATTTGTTGGTGTTTTTCAATGTTGAGGCTGTTATTGTTTTTCAAAGTTGAGGTTGTTGTTGAATTTGTTGATGTTTTTCAATGTTGAGGTTGCTGTTGTTTTTCAATGTTGAGGTTGTTGTTGAATTTGTTGGTGTTTTTCAATGTTGAGGTTGTTGTTGAATTTGTTGGTGTTTTTTCAATGTTGAGGTTGTTGTTTTTTTTCAATGTTGAGGTTATTGTTGAATTTGTTGGTGTTTTTCAATGTTGAGGTTGTTGTTGTTTTTTCAATGTTGAGGTTGTTGTTGAATTTGTTGGTGTTTTTCAATGTTGAGTTTGTTGTTGTTTTTCAATGTTGAGGTTGTTGTTGAATTTGTTGGTGTTTTTCAATGTTGAGGTTGTTGTTGTTTTTCAATGTTGATGTTGTTGTTGAATTTGTTGGTGTTTTTCAATGTTGAGGTTGTTGTTGAATTTGTTGGTGTTTTTCAATGTTGAGGTTTGTTGTTGTTTTTCAATGTTGAGGTTGTTGAATTTGTTGGTGTTTTTCAATGTTGAGGTTGTTGTTGTTTTTCAATGTTGAGGTTATTGTTGAATTTGTTGGTATTTTTCAATGTTGAGGTTGTTGTTATTATTCAATGTTGAGGATGTTGTTGAATTTGTTGGTGTTTTTCAATGTTGAGTTTGTTTTTGTTTTTCAATGTTGAGGTTGTTGTTGAATTTGTTGGTGTTTTTCAATGTTGAGGTTGTTGTTGTTTTTCAATGTTGAGGTTTTTGTTGAATTTGTTGGTGTTTTTCAATGTTGAGGTTGTTGTTGTTTTTCAATGTTGAGGTTGTTGTTGAATTTGTTGGTGTTTTTCAATGTTGAGGTTGTTGTTGAATTTGTTGGTGTTTTTCAATGTTGAGGTTGTTGTTGTTTTTCAATGTTGAGGTTGTTGAATTTGTTGGTGTTTTTCAATCTTGATTTTGTTGTTGAATTTGTTGGTGTTTTTCAATGTTGAGGTTGTTGTTGAATTTGTTGGTGCTTTTCAATGTTGAGGTTGTTGTTGTTTTTCAATGTTGAGGTTGTTGTTGAGTTTGTTGGTGTTTTTCAATGTTGAGGTTGTTGTTGAATTTGTTGGTGTTTTTCAATGTTGAGTTTGTTGTTGAATTTGTTGGTGTTTTTCAATGTTGAGGTTGTTGTTGCTTTTAAATGTTGAGGTTGTTGTTGAATTTGTTGGTGTTTTTCAATTTTGAGGTTGTTGTTGTTTTTCAATGTTGAGGTTGTTGTTGAATTTGATGTTGTTTTTCAATGTCGAGGTTGTTGTTGAATTAGTTGGTGTTTTTCAATGTTGAAGTTGTTGTTGAATTTGTTGGTGTTTTTCAATGTTGAGGTTGCTGTTGTTTTTGAATGTTGAGGTTGTTGTTGAATTTGTTGGTGTTTTTCAATGTTGACATTGTTGTTGTTTTTCAATGTTGAGGTTGTTGTTGAATTTGTTGGTGTTTTTAAATGTTGAAGTTGTTGTTGAATTTGTAGGTGTTTTTCAATGTTGAGGTTGTTGTTGTTTTTCAATGTTGAGGTTGTTGTTGAATTTGTTGGATTTTTTCCAATGTTGAGATTGTTGTTGTTTTTCAATATTGAGGTTGTTGTTGAATTTGTTGGTGTTTTTAAATGTTGAGGTTGTTGTTCTTTTTCAATGTTGAGGTTGTTGTTGAATTTGTTGGTGTTTTTCAATTTCGAAGTTGGTGTTGAATTTGTTGGTATTTTTCAATGTTGAGGTTGTTGTTGTTTTTCACTGTTGAGGTTGTTGTTGAATTTGTTGGTGTTTTTAAATGTTGAGGTTGTTGTTCTTTTTCAATGTTGAGGTTGTTGTTGAATTTGTTGGTGTTTTTCAATTTCGAGGTTGGTGTTGAATTTGTTGGTATTTTTCAATGTTGAGGTTGTTGTTGTTTTTCACTGTTGAGGTTGTTGTTGAATTTGTTGGTGTTTTTCAATGTTGAGGTTGTTGTTGAATTTGTTGGTGTTTTTCAAAGTTGAGGTTGTTTTTGAATTTGTTGGTGTTTTTTCATTGTTGAGGTTGTTGTTGTTTTTCACTGTTGAGGTTGTTGTTGAATTTGATGGCGTTTTTCAATGTCGAGGTTGTTGTTGAATTTGTTGGTGTTTTTCAATGTTGAAGTTGTTGTTGAATTTGTTGGTGTTTTTCAATGTTGAGGTTGTTGTTGTTTTTCAATGTTGAGGTTGTTGTTGAATTTGTTGGTGTTTTCCAATGTTGAGATTGTTGTTGTTTTTGAATATTGAGGTTGTTGTTGAATTTGTTGGTGTTTTTAAATGTTGAGCTTCTTGAATTTGTTGGTGTTTTTTCAATGTTGAGGTTGTTGTTCTTTTTCAATGTTGAGGTTGTTGTTGAATTTGTTGGTTTTTTTTCAATTTCGAGGTTGTTGTTGAATTTGTTGGTGTTTTTTCAATGTTGAAGTTGTTGTTGAATTTGTTGGTGTTTTTCAACGTTGAGGTTGTTGTTGTTTTTCAATGTTGAGGTTGTTGTTGAATTTGTTGGTGTTTTTTCAATGTTGAGGTTGTTGTTGTTTTTCAATGCTGAGGTTGTTGTTGAATTTGTTGGTGTTTTTCAATGTTGAGGTTGTTGTTGAATTTGTTGGCGTTTTTCAATGTTGAGGTTGTTGTTGTTTTTCAATGTTGAGGTTGTTGCTGAATTTGTTGGTGTTTTTCAATGTTGAGGTTGTTGTTGTTTTTCAATGTTGAGGTTGTTGTTGAATTTGTTTGGTGTTTTTCAATGTTGAGGTTGTTGTTGAATTTGTTGGTGTTTTTCAAAGTTGAGGTTGTTGTTCTTTTTCAATGTTGAGGTTATTGTTGAATTTGATGGTGTTTTTCAATGTTGAGGTTGTTGTTGTTCTTCAATGTTGAGGTTGTTGTTGAATTTGTTGGTGTTTTTCAATTTTGACATTGTTGTTGTTTTTCAATGTTGAGGTTGTTGTTGAATTTGTTGGTGTTTTTAAATGTTGAGGTTGTTTTTGAATTTGTTGGTATTTTTCAATGTTGATGTTGTTGCTGTTTTTCAATGTTGAGGTTGTTGTTGAATTTGTTGGTGTTTTTCAATGTTGAGGTTGTTGTTGTTTTTCACCGTTGAGGTTGTTGTTGAATTTGTTGGTGTTTCTCAATTTCGAGGTTGTTGTTGAATTTGTTGGTGTTTTTCAGTGTTGAAGTTGTTCTTGAATTTGTTGGTGTTTTTCAATGTTGAGGTTGTTGTTTTTCAATGTTGAGGTTGTTGTTGAATTTGTTGGTGTTTTTCAATGTTGAGGTTGTTGTTGTTCTTATATGCTGAGGTTGTTGTTGAATTTGTTGGTGTTTTTCAATGTTGAGGTTGTTGTTGAATTTGTTGGTGTTTTTCAATGTAGAGGTTGCTGTTGAATTTGTTGGTGTTTTTCAATGTTGAATTTTTTGTTGAATTTGTTGGTGTTTTTCAATGTTGAGGTTGTTGTTTTTCAATATTGAGGTTGTTGTTGAATTTGTTGGTGTTTTTCAATGTTGAGGTTGTTGTTGTTTTTCAATGTTGAGGTTGTTGTTGAATTTGTTGGTGTTTTTCAATGTTGAGGTTGTTTTTGTTTTTCAATGTTGAGGTTGTTGTTGAATTTGTTGGTGTTTTTCAATGTTGAGGTTGTTGTTGAATTTTTTGGTGTTTTTCAATGTTGAGGTTGTTGTTGTTTTTCAATGCTGAGGTTGTTGTAGAATTTGTTGGTGTTTTTCAATGTTGAGGCTGTTATTGTTTTTCAAAGTTGAGGTTGTTGTTGAATTTGTTGGTGTTTTTCAATGTTGAGGTTGCTGTTGTTTTTCAATGTTGAGGTTGTTGTTGAATTTGTTGGTGTTTTTCAATGTTGAGGTTGTTGTTGAATTTGTTGGTGTTTTTCAATGTTGAGGTTGTTGTTTTTTTTCAATATTGAGGTTATTGTTGAATTTGTTGGTGTTTTTCAATGTTGAGGTTGTTGTTGAATTTGTTGGTGTTTTTCAATGGTGAGTTTGTTGTTGTTTTTCAATGTTGAGGTTGTTGTTGAATTTGTTGGTGTTTTTCAATGTTGAGGTTGTTGTTGTTTTTCAATGTTGATGTTGTTGTTGAATTTGTTGGTGTTTTTCAATGTTGAGGTTGTTGTTGAATTTGTTGGTGTTTTTCAATGTTGAGGTTTGTTGTTGTTTTTCAATGTTGAGGTTGTTGAATTTGTTGGTGTTTTTCAATGTTGAGGTTGTTGTTGTTTTTCAATGTTGAGGTTGTTGTTGAATTTGTTGGTATTTTTCAATGTTGAGGTTGTTGTTATTATTCAAAGTTGAGGATGTTGTTGAATTTGTTGGTGTTTTTCAATGTTGAGTTTGCTTTGTTTTTCAATGTTGAAGTTGTTGTTGAATTTGTTGGTGTTTTTCAATGTTGAGGGTGTTGTTGTTTTTCAATGTTGAGGTTTTTGTTGAATTTGTTGGTGTTTTTCAATGTTGAGGTTGTTGTTGTTTTTCAATGTTGAGGTTGTTGTTGAATTTGTTGGTGTTTTTCAATGTTGAGGTTGTTGTTGAATTTGTTGGTGTTTTTCAATGTTGAGGTTGTTGTTGTTTTTCAATGTTGAGGTTGTTGAATTTGTTGGTGTTTTTCAATCTTGAGTTTGTTGTTGAATTTGTTGGTGTTTTTCAATGTTGAGGTTGTTGTTGAATTTGTTGGTGCTTTTCAATGTTGAGGTTGTTGTTGTTTTTCAATGTTGAGGTTGTAGTTGAGTTTGTTGGTGTTTTTCAATGTTGAGGTTGTGGTTGAATTTGTTGGTGTTTTTCAATGTTGAGGTTGTTGTTGAATTTGTTGGTGTTTTTCAATGTTGAGGTTGTTGTTGCTTTTAAATGTTGAGGTTGCTGTTGAATTTGTTGGTGTTTTTCAATTTTGAGGTTGTTGTTGTTTTTCAATGTTGAGGTTGTTGTTGAATTTGATGTTGTTTTTCAATGTCGAGGTTGTTGTTGAATTTGTTGGTGTTTTTCAATGTTGAAGTTGTTGTTGAATTTGTTGCTGTTTTTCAATGTTGAGGTTGCTGTTGTTTTTGAATGTTGAGGTTGTTGTTGAATTTGTTGGTGTTTTTCAATGTTGACATTGTTGTTGTTTTTCAGTGTTGAGGTTGTTGTTGAATTTGTTGGTGTTTTTAAATGTTGAAGTTGTTGTTGAATTTGTAGGTGTTTTTCAATGTTGAGGTTGTTGTTGTTTTTCAAAGTTGAGGTTGTTGTTGAATTTGATGGTGTTTTTGAATGTCGAGGCTGTTGTTGAATTTGTTGGTGTTTTTCAATGTTGAAGTTGTTGTTGAATTTGTTGGTGTTTTTCAATGTTGAGGTTGTTGTTGTTTTTCAATGTTGAGGTTGTTGTTGAATTTGTTGGATTTTTCCAATGTTGAGATTGTTGTTGTTTTTCAATATTGAGGTTGTTGTTGAATTTGTTGGTGTTTTTCAATTTCGAGGTTGGTGTTGAATTTGTTGGTATTTTTCAATGTTGAGGTTGTTGTTGTTTTTCACTGTTGAGGTTGTTGTTGAATTTGTTGGTGTTTTTAAATGTTGAGGTTGTTGTTCTTTTTCAATGTTGAGGTTGTTGTTGAATTTGTTGGTGTTTTTCAATTTCGAGGTTGGTGTTGAATTTGTTGGTATTTTTCAATGTTGAGGTTGTTGTTGTTTTTCACTGTTGAGGTTGTTGTTGAATTTGTTGGTGTTTTTCAATGTTGAGGTTGTTGTTGAATTTGTTGGTGTTTTTCAAAGTTGAGGTTGTTTTTGAATTTGTTGGTGTTTTTCATTGTTGAGGTTGTTGTTGTTTTTCACTGTTGAGGTTGTTGTTGAATTTGCTGGCGTTTTTCAATGTCGAGGTTGTTGTTGAATTTGTTGGTGTTTTTCAATGTTGAAGTTGTTGTTGAATTTGTTGGTGTTTTTCAATGTTGAGGTTGTTGTTGTTTTTCAATGTTGAGGTTGTTGTTGAATTTGTTGGTGTTTTCCAATGTTGAGATTGTTGTTGTTTTTGAATATTGAGGTTGTTGTTGAATTTGTTGGTGTTTTTAAATGTTGAGCTTCTTGAATTTGTTGGTGTTTTTCAATGTTGAGGTTGTTGTTCTTTTTCAATGTTGAGGTTGTTGTTGAATTTGTTGGTTTTTTTCAATTTCGAGGTTGTTGTTGAATTTGTTGGTGTTTTTCAATGTTGAAGTTGTTGTTGAATTTGTTGGTGTTTTTCAACGTTGAGGTTGTTGTTGTTTTTCAATGTTGAGGTTGTTGTTGAATTTGTTGGTGTTTTTCAATGTTGAGGTTGTTGTTGTTTTTCAATGCTGAGGTTGTTGTCGAATTTGTTGGTGTTTTTCAATGTTGAGGTTGTTGTTGAATTTGTTGGCGTTTTTCAATGTTGAGGTTGTTGTTGTTTTTCAATGTTGAGGTTGTTGTTGAATTTGTTGGTGTTTTTCAATGTTGAGGTTGTTGTTGAATTTGTTGGTGTTTTTCAATGTTGAGGTTTTTGTTGAATTTGTTGGTGTTTTTCAAAGTTGCGGTTGTTGTTCTTTTTCAATGTTGAGGTTATTGTTGAATTTGATGGTGTTTTTCAATGTTGAGGCTGTTGTTGTTCTTCAATGTTGAGGTTGTTGCTGAATTTGTTGGTGTTTTTCAATGTTGACAGTGTTGTTGTTTTTCAATGTTGAGGTTGTTGTTGAATTTGTTGGTGTTTTTAAATGTTGAGGTTGTTTTTGAATTTGTTGGTATTTTTCAATGTTGATGTTGTTGCTGTTTTTCAATGTTGAGGTTGTTGTTGAATTTGTTGGTGTTTTTCAATGTTGAGGTTGTTGTTGTTTTTCAACGTTGAGGTTGTTGTTGAATTTGTTGGTGTTTTTCAGTGTTGAAGTTGTTCTTGAATTTGTTGGTGTTTTTCAATGTTGAGGTTGTTGTTTTTCAATGTTGAGGTTGTTGTTGAATTTGTTGGTGTTTTTCAATGTTGAGGTTGTTGTTGTTCTTATATGCTGAGGTTGTTGTTGAATTTGTTGGTGTTTTTCAATGTTGAGGTTGTTGTTGAATTTATTGGTGTTTTTCAATGTAGAGGTTGCTGTTGAATTTGTTGGTGTTTTTCAATGTTGAATTTTTTGTTGAATTTGTTGGTGTTTTTCAATGTTGAGGTTGTTGTTTTTCAATATTGAGGTTGTTGTTGAATTTGTTGGTGTTTTTCAATGTTGAGGTTGTTGTTGTTTTTCAATGTTGAGGTTGTTGTTGAATTTGTTGGTGTTTTTCAATGTTGAGGTTGTTTTTGTTTTTCAATGTTGAGGTTGTTGTTGAATTTGTTGGTGTTTTTCAATGTTGAGGTTGTTGTTGAATTTTTTGGTGTTTTTCAATGTTGAGGTTGTTGTTGTTTTTCAATGCTGAGGTTGTTGTAGAATTTGTTGGTGTTTTTCAATGTTGAGGCTGTTATTGTTTTTCAAAGTTGAGGTTGTTGTTGAATTTGTTGGTGTTTTTCAATGTTGAGGTTGCTGTTGTTTTTCAATGTTGAGGTTGTTGTTGAATTTGTTGGTGTTTTTCAATGTTGAGGTTGTTGTTGAATTTGTTGGTGTTTTTCAATGTTGAGGTTGTTGTTTTTTTTTCAATGTTGAGGTTATTGTTGAATTTGTTGGTGTTTTTCAATGTTGAGGTTGTTGTTGTTTTTCAATGTTGAGGTTGTTGTTGAATTTGTTGGTGTTTTTCAATGGTGAGTTTGTTGTTGTTTTTCAATGTTGAGGTTGTTGTTGAATTTGTTGGTGTTTTTCAATGTTGAGGTTGTTGTTGTTTTTCAATGTTGATGTTGTTGTTGAATTTGTTGTTGTTTTTCAATGTTGAGGTTGTTGTTGAATTTGTTGGTGTTTTTCAATGTTGAGGTTTGTTGTTGTTTTTCAATGTTGAGGTTGTTGAATTTGTTGGTGTTTTTCAATGTTGAGGTTGTTGTTGTTTTTCAATGTTGAGGTTGTTGTTGAATTTGTTGGTATTTTTCAATGTTGAGGTTGTTGTTATTATTCAATGTTGAGGATGTTGTTGAATTTGTTGGTGTTTTTCAATGTTGAGTTTGTTTTGTTTTTCAATGTTGAAGTTGTTGTTGAATTTGTTGGTGTTTTTCAATGTTGAGGGTGTTGTTGTTTTTCAATGTTGAGGTTTTTGTTGAATTTGTTGGTGTTTTTCAATGTTGAGGTTGTTGTTGTTTTTCAATGTTGAGGTTGTTGTTGAATTTGTTGGTGTTTTTCAATGTTGAGGTTGTTGTTGAATTTGTTGGTGTTTTTCAATGTTGAGGTTGTTGTTGTTTTTCAATGTTGAGGTTGTTGAATTTGTTGGTGTTTTTCAATCTTGAGTTTGTTGTTGAATTTGTTGGTGTTTTTCAATGTTGAGGTTGTTGTTGAATTTGTTGGTGCTTTTCAATGTTGAGGTTGTTGTTGTTTTTCAATGTTGAGGTTGTTGTTGAGTTTGTTGGTGTTTTTCAATGTTGAGGTTGTTGTTGAATTTGTTGGTGTTTTTCAATGTTGAGGTTGTTGTTGAATTTGTTGGTGTTTTTCAATGTTGAGGTTGTTGTTGCTTTTAAATGTTGAGGTTGCTGTTGAATTTGTTGGTGTTTTTCAATTTTGAGGTTGTTGTTGTTTTTCAATGTTGAGGTTGTTGTTGAATTTGATGTTGTTTTTCAATGTCGAGGTTGTTGTTGAATTTGTTGGTGTTTTTCAATGTTGAAGTTGTTGTTGAATTTGTTGCTGTTTTTCAATGTTGAGGTTGCTGTTGTTTTTGAATGTTGAGGTTGTTGTTGAGTTTGTTGGTGTTTTTCAATGTTGACATTGTTGTTGTTTTTCAGTGTTGAGGTTGTTGTTGAATTTGTTGGTGTTTTTAAATGTTGAAGTTGTTGTTGAATTTGTAGGTGTTTTTCAATGTTGAGGTTGTTGTTGTTTTTCAAAGTTGAGGTTGTTGTTGAATTTGATGGTGTTTTTGAATGTCGAGGCTGTTGTTGAATTTGTTGGTGTTTTTCAATGTTGAAGTTGTTGTTGAATTTGTTGGTGTTTTTCAATGTTGAGGTTGTTGTTGTTTTTCAATGTTGAGGTTGTTGTTGAATTTGTTGGATTTTTCCAATGTTGAGATTGTTGTTGTTTTTCAATATTGAGGTTGTTGTTGAATTTGTTGGTGTTTTTCAATTTCGAGGTTGGTGTTGAATTTGTTGGTATTTTTCAATGTTGAGGTTGTTGTTGTTTTTCACTGTTGAGGTTGTTGTTGAATTTGTTGGTGTTTTTAAATGTTGAGGTTGTTGTTCTTTTTCAATGTTGAGGTTGTTGTTGAATTTGTTGGTGTTTTTCAATTTCGAGGTTGGTGTTGAATTTGTTGGTATTTTTCAATGTTGAGGTTGTTGTTGTTTTTCACTGTTGAGGTTGTTGTTGAATTTGTTGGTGTTTTTCAATGTTGAGGTTGTTGTTGAATTTGTTGGTGTTTTTCAAAGTTGAGGTTGTTTTTGAATTTGTTGGTGTTTTTCATTGTTGAGGTTGTTGTTGTTTTTCACTGTTGAGGTTGTTGTTGAATTTGATGGCGTTTTTCAATGTCGAGGTTGTTGTTGAATTTGTTGGTGTTTTTCAATGTTGAAGTTGTTGTTGAATTTGTTGGTGTTTTTCAATGTTGAGGTTGTTGTTGTTTTTCAATGTTGAGGTTGTTGTTGAATTTGTTGGTGTTTTCCAATGTTGAGATTGTTGTTGTTTTTGAATATTGAGGTTGTTGTTGAATTTGTTGGTGTTTTTAAATGTTGAGGTTCTTGAATTTGTTGGTGTTTTTCAATGTTGAGGTTGTTGTTCTTTTTCAATGTTGAGGTTGTTGTTGAATTTGTTGGTTTTTTTCAATTTCGAGGTTGTTGTTGAATTTGTAGGTGTTTTTCAATGTTGAAGTTGTTGTTGAATTTGTTGCTGTTTTTCAACGTTGAGGTTGTTGTTGTTTTTCAATGTTGAGGTTGTTGTTGAATTTGTTGGTGTTTTTCAATGTTGAGGTTGTTGTTGTTTTTCAATGCTGAGGTTGTTGTCGAATTTGTTGGTGTTTTTCAATGTTGAGGTTGTTGTTGAATTTGTTGGCGTTTTTCAATGTTGAGGTTGTTGTTGTTTTTCAATGTTGAGGTTGTTGTTGAATTTGTTGGTGTTTTTCAATGTTGAGGTTGTTGTTGTTTTTCAATGTTGAGGTTGTTGTTGAATTTGTTGGTGTTTTTCAATGTTGAGGTTGTTGTTGAATTTGTTGGTGTTTTTCAATGTTGAGGTTGTTGTTTTTTTTCAATGTTGAGGTTATTGTTGAATTTGTTGGTGTTTTTCAATGTTGAGGTTGTTGTTGTTTTTCAATGTTGAGGTTGTTGTTGAATTTGTTGGTGTTTTTCAATGTTGAGTTTGTTGTTGTTTTTCAATGTTGAGGTTGTTGTTGAATTTGTTGGTGTTTTTCAATGTTGAGGTTGTTGTTGTTTTTCAATGTTGATGTTGTTGTTGAATTTGTTGGTGTTTTTCAATGTTGAGGTTGTTGTTGAATTTGTTGGTGTTTTTCAATGTTGAGGTTTGTTGTTGTTTTTCAATTTTGAGGTTGTTGAATTTGTTGGTGTTTTTCAATGTTGAGGTTGTTGTTGTTTTTCAATGTTGAGGTTATTGTTCAATTTGTTGGTATTTTTCAATGTTGAGGTTGTTGTTATTATTCAATGTTGAGGATGTTGTTGAATTTGTTGGTGTTTTTCAATGTTGAGTTTGTTTTTGTTTTTCAATGTTGAGGTTGTTGTTGAATTTGTTGGTGTTTTTCAATGTTGAGGTTGTTGTTGTTTTTCAATGTTGAGGTTTTTGTTGAATTTGTTGGTGTTTTTCAATGTTGAGGTTGTTGTTGTTTTTCAATGTTGAGGTTGTTGTTGAATTTGTTGGTGTTTTTCAATGTTGAGGTTGTTGTTGAATTTGTTGGTGTTTTTCAATGTTGAGGTTGTTGTTGTTTTTCAATGTTGAGGTTGTTGAATTTGTTGGTGTTTTTCAATCTTGAGTTTGTTGTTGAATTTGTTGGTGTTTTTCAATGTTGAGGTTGTTGTTGAATTTGTTGGTGCTTTTCAATGTTGAGGTTGTTGTTGTTTTTCAATGTTGAGGTTGTTGTTGAGTTTGTTGGTGCTTTTCAATGTTGAGGTTGTTGTTGAATTTGTTGGTGTTTTTCAATGTTGAGGTTGTTGTTGAATTTGTTGGTGTTTTTCAATGTTGAAGTTGTTGTTGCTTTTAAATGTTGAGGTTGTTGTTGAATTTGTTGGTGTTTTTCAATTTTGAGGTTGTTGTTGTTTTTCAATGTTGAGGTTGTTGTTGAATTTGATGTTGTTTTTCAATGTCGAGGTTGTTGTTGAATTTGTTGGTGTTTTTCAATGTTGAAGTTGTTGTTGAATTTCTTGGTGTTTTTCAATGTTGAGGTTGCTGTTGTTTTTGAATGTTGAGGTTGTTGTTGAATTTGTTGGTGTTTTTCAATGTTGACATTGTTGTTGTTTTTCAATGTTGAGGTTGTTGTTGAATTTGTTGGTGTTTTTAAATGTTGAGGTTGTTTTTGAATTTGTTGGTATTTTTCAATGTTGATGTTGTTGCTGTTTTTCAATGTTGAGGTTGTTGTTGAATTTGTTGGTGCTTTTCAATGTTGAGGTTGTTGTTGTTTTTCAACGTTGAGGTTGTTGTTGAATTTGTTGGTGTTTCTCAATTTCGAGGTTGTTGTTGAATTTGTTGGTGTTTTTCAGTGTTGAAGTTGTTGTTGAATTTGTTGGTGTTTTTCAATGTTGAGTTTGTTTTGTTTTTCAATGTTGAAGTTGTTGTTGAATTTGTTGGTGTTTTTCAATGTTGAGGGTGTTGTTGTTTTTCAATGTTGAGGTTTTTGTTGAATTTGTTGGTGTTTTTCAATGTTGAGGTTGTTGTTGTTTTTCAATGTTGAGGTTGTTGTTGAATTTGTTGGTGTTTTTCAATGTTGAGGTTGTTGTTGAATTTGTTGGTGTTTTTCAATGTTGAGGTTGTTGTTGTTTTTCAATGTTGAGGTTGTTGAATTTGTTGGTGTTTTTCAATCTTGAGTTTGTTGTTGAATTTGTTGGTGTTTTTCAATGTTGAGGTTGTTGTTGAATTTGTTGGTGCTTTTCAATGTTGAGGTTGTTGTTGTTTTTCAATGTTGAGGTTGTTGTTGAGTTTGTTGGTGTTTTTCAATGTTGAGGTTGTTGTTGAATTTGTTGGTGTTTTTCAATGTTGAGGTTGTTGTTGAATTTGTTGGTGTTTTTCAATGTTGAGGTTGTTGTTGCTTTTAAATGTTGAGGTTGCTGTTGAATTTGTTGGTGTTTTTCAATTTTGAGGTTGTTGTTGTTTTTCAATGTTGAGGTTGTTGTTGAATTTGATGTTGTTTTTCAATGTCGAGGTTGTTGTTGAATTTGTTGGTGTTTTTCAATGTTGAAGTTGTTGTTGAATTTGTTGCTGTTTTTCAATGTTGAGGTTGCTGTTGTTTTTGAATGTTGAGGTTGTTGTTGAGTTTGTTGGTGTTTTTCAATGTTGACATTGTTGTTGTTTTTCAGTGTTGAGGTTGTTGTTGAATTTGTTGGTGTTTTTAAATGTTGAAGTTGTTGTTGAATTTGTAGGTGTTTTTCAATGTTGAGGTTGTTGTTGTTTTTCAAAGTTGAGGTTGTTGTTGAATTTGATGGTGTTTTTGAATGTCGAGGCTGTTGTTGAATTTGTTGGTGTTTTTCAATGTTGAAGTTGTTGTTGAATTTGTTGGTGTTTTTCAATGTTGAGGTTGTTGTTGTTTTTCAATGTTGAGGTTGTTGTTGAATTTGTTGGATTTTTCCAATGTTGAGATTGTTGTTGTTTTTCAATATTGAGGTTGTTGTTGAATTTGTTGGTGTTTTTCAATTTCGAGGTTGGTGTTGAATTTGTTGGTATTTTTCAATGTTGAGGTTGTTGTTGTTTTTCACTGTTGAGGTTGTTGTTGAATTTGTTGGTGTTTTTAAATGTTGAGGTTGTTGTTCTTTTTCAATGTTGAGGTTGTTGTTGAATTTGTTGGTGTTTTTCAATTTCGAGGTTGGTGTTGAATTTGTTGGTATTTTTCAATGTTGAGGTTGTTGTTGTTTTTCACTGTTGAGGTTGTTGTTGAATTTGTTGGTGTTTTTCAATGTTGAGGTTGTTGTTGAATTTGTTGGTGTTTTTCAAAGTTGAGGTTGTTTTTGAATTTGTTGGTGTTTTTCATTGTTGAGGTTGTTGTTGTTTTTCACTGTTGAGGTTGTTGTTGAATTTGATGGCGTTTTTCAATGTCGAGGTTGTTGTTGAATTTGTTGGTGTTTTTCAATGTTGAAGTTGTTGTTGAATTTGTTGGTGTTTTTCAATGTTGAGGTTGTTGTTGTTTTTCAATGTTGAGGTTGTTGTTGAATTTGTTGGTGTTTTCCAATGTTGAGATTGTTGTTGTTTTTGAATATTGAGGTTGTTGTTGAATTTGTTGGTGTTTTTAAATGTTGAGGTTCTTGAATTTGTTGGTGTTTTTCAATGTTGAGGTTGTTGTTCTTTTTCAATGTTGAGGTTGTTGTTGAATTTGTTGGTTTTTTTCAATTTCGAGGTTGTTGTTGAATTTGTAGGTGTTTTTCAATGTTGAAGTTGTTGTTGAATTTGTTGCTGTTTTTCAACGTTGAGGTTGTTGTTGTTTTTCAATGTTGAGGTTGTTGTTGAATTTGTTGGTGTTTTTCAATGTTGAGGTTGTTGTTGTTTTTCAATGCTGAGGTTGTTGTCGAATTTGTTGGTGTTTTTCAATGTTGAGGTTGTTGTTGAATTTGTTGGCGTTTTTCAATGTTGAGGTTGTTGTTGTTTTTCAATGTTGAGGTTGTTGTTGAATTTGTTGGTGTTTTTCAATGTTGAGGTTGTTGTTGTTTTTCAATGTTGAGGTTGTTGTTGAATTTGTTGGTGTTTTTCAATGTTGAGGTTGTTGTTGAATTTGTTGGTGTTTTTCAATGTTGAGGTTGTTGTTTTTTTTCAATGTTGAGGTTATTGTTGAATTTGTTGGTGTTTTTCAATGTTGAGGTTGTTGTTGTTTTTCAATGTTGAGGTTGTTGTTGAATTTGTTGGTGTTTTTCAATGTTGAGTTTGTTGTTGTTTTTCAATGTTGAGGTTGTTGTTGAATTTGTTGGTGTTTTTCAATGTTGAGGTTGTTGTTGTTTTTCAATGTTGATGTTGTTGTTGAATTTGTTGGTGTTTTTCAATGTTGAGGTTGTTGTTGAATTTGTTGGTGTTTTTCAATGTTGAGGTTTGTTGTTGTTTTTCAATTTTGAGGTTGTTGAATTTGTTGGTGTTTTTCAATGTTGAGGTTGTTGTTGTTTTTCAATGTTGAGGTTATTGCTCAATTTGTTGGTATTTTTCAATGTTGAGGTTGTTGTTATTATTCAATGTTGAGGATGTTGTTGAATTTGTTGGTGTTTTTCAATGTTGAGTTTGTTTTTGTTTTTCAATGTTGAGGTTGTTGTTGAATTTGTTGGTGTTTTTCAATGTTGAGGTTGTTGTTGTTTTTCAATGTTGAGGTTTTTGTTGAATTTGTTGGTGTTTTTCAATGTTGAGGTTGTTGTTGTTTTTCAATGTTGAGGTTGTTGTTGAATTTGTTGGTGTTTTTCAATGTTGAGCTTGTTGTTGAATTTGTTGGTGTTTTTCAATGTTGAGGTTGTTGTTGTTTTTCAATGTTGAGGTTGTTGAATTTGTTGGTGTTTTTCAATCTTGAGTTTGTTGTTGAATTTGTTGGTGTTTTTCAATGTTGAGGTTGTTGTTGAATTTGTTGGTGCTTTTCAATGTTGAGGTTGTTGTTGTTTTTCAATGTTGAGGTTGTTGTTGAGTTTGTTGGTGCTTTTCAATGTTGAGGTTGTTGTTGAATTTGTTGGTGTTTTTCAATGTTGAGGTTGTTGTTGAATTTGTTGGTGTTTTTCAATGTTGAAGTTGTTGTTGCTTTTAAATGTTGAGGTTGTTGTTGAATTTGTTGGTGTTTTTCAATTTTGAGGTTGTTGTTGTTTTTCAATGTTGAGGTTGTTGTTGAATTTGATGTTGTTTTTCAATGTCGAGGTTGTTGTTGAATTTGTTGGTGTTTTTCAATGTTGAAGTTGTTGTTGAATTTGTTGGTGTTTTTCAATGTTGAGGTTGCTGTTGTTTTTGAATGTTGAGGTTGTTGTTGAATTTGTTGGTGTTTTTCAATGTTGACATTGTTGTTGTTTTTCAATGTTGAGGTTGTTGTTGAATTTGTTGGTGTTTTTAAATGTTGAGGTTGTTTTTGAATTTGTTGGTATTTTTCAATGTTGATGTTGTTGCTGTTTTTCAATGTTGAGGTTGTTGTTGAATTTGTTGGTGCTTTTCAATGTTGAGGTTGTTGTTGTTTTTCAACGTTGAGGTTGTTGTTGAATTTGTTGGTGTTTCTCAATTTCGAGGTTGTTGTTGAATTTGTTGGTGTTTTTCAGTGTTGAAGTTGTTGTTGAATTTGTTGGTGTTTTTCAATGTTGAGGTTGCTGTTTTTTAATGTTGAGGTTGTTGTTGAATTTGTTGGTGTTTTTCAATGTTGAGGTTGTTGTTGTTCTTAAATGCTGAGGTTGTTGTTGAATTTGTTGGTGTTTTTCAATGTTGAGGTTGTTGTTGAATTTGTTGGTGTTTTTCAATGTCGAGGTTGTTGTTGAATTTGTTGGTGTTTTTCAATGTTGAATTTTTTGTTGAATTTGTTGGTGTTTTTCAATGTTGAGGATGTTGTTTTTCAATTTTGAGGTTGTTGTTGAATTTGTTGGTGTTTTTCAATGTTGAGGTTGTTGTTGTTTTTCAATGTTGAGGTTGTTGTTGAATTTGTTGGTGTTTTTCAATGTTGAGGTTGTTTTTGTTTTTCAATGTTGAGGTTGTTGTTGAATTTGTTGGTGTTTTTCAATGTTGAGGTTGTTGTTGTTTTTCAATGTTGAGGTTGTTGTTGAATTTGTTGGTGTTTTTCAATGTTGAGGTTGTTGTTGAATTTGTTGGTGTTTTTCAATGTTGAGGTTGTTGTTTTTTTTCAATGTTGAGGTTATTGTTGAATTTGTTGGTGTTTTTCAATGTTGAGGTTGTTGTTGTTTTTCAATGTTGAGGTTGTTGTTGAATTTGTTGGTGTTTTTCAATGTTGAGTTTGTTGTTGTTTTTCAATGTTGAGGTTGTTGTTGAATTTGTTGGTGTTTTTCAATGTTGAGGTTGTTGTTGTTTTTCAATGTTGATGTTGTTGTTGAATTTGTTGGTGTTTTTCAATGTTGAGGTTGTTGTTGAATTTGTTGGTGTTTTTCAATGTTGAGGTTTGTTGTTGTTTTTCAATTTTGAGGTTGTTGAATTTGTTGGTGTTTTTCAATGTTGAGGTTGTTGTTGTTTTTCAATGTTGAGGTTATTGCTCAATTTGTTGGTATTTTTCAATGTTGAGGTTGTTGTTATTATTCAATGTTGAGGATGTTGTTGAATTTGTTGGTGTTTTTCAATGTTGAGTTTGTTTTTGTTTTTCAATGTTGAGGTTGTTGTTGAATTTGTTGGTGTTTTTCAATGTTGAGGTTGTTGTTGTTTTTCAATGTTGAGGTTTTTGTTGAATTTGTTGGTGTTTTTCAATGTTGAGGTTGTTGTTGTTTTTCAATGTTGAGGTTGTTGTTGAATTTGTTGGTGTTTTTCAATGTTGAGGTTGTTGTTGAATTTGTTGGTGTTTTTCAATGTTGAGGTTGTTGTTGTTTTTCAATGTTGAGGTTGTTGAATTTGTTGGTGTTTTTCAATCTTGAGTTTGTTGTTGAATTTGTTGGTGTTTTTCAATGTTGAGGTTGTTGTTGAATTTGTTGGTGCTTTTCAATGTTGAGGTTGTTGTTGTTTTTCAATGTTGAGGTTGTTGTTGAGTTTGTTGGTGCTTTTCAATGTTGAGGTTGTTGTTGAATTTGTTGGTGTTTTTCAATGTTGAGGTTGTTGTTGAATTTGTTGGTGTTTTTCAATGTTGAAGTTGTTGTTGCTTTTAAATGTTGAGGTTGTTGTTGAATTTGTTGGTGTTTTTCAATTTTGAGGTTGTTGTTGTTTTTCAATGTTGAGGTTGTTGTTGAATTTGATGTTGTTTTTCAATGTCGAGGTTGTTGTTGAATTTGTTGGTGTTTTTCAATGTTGAAGTTGTTGTTGAATTTGTTGGTGTTTTTCAATGTTGAGGTTGCTGTTGTTTTTGAATGTTGAGGTTGTTGTTGAATTTGTTGGTGTTTTTCAATGTTGACATTGTTGTTGTTTTTCAATGTTGAGGTTGTTGTTGAATTTGTTGGTGTTTTTAAATGTTGAGGTTGTTTTTGAATTTGTTGGTATTTTTCAATGTTGATGTTGTTGCTGTTTTTCAATGTTGAGGTTGTTGTTGAATTTGTTGGTGCTTTTCAATGTTGAGGTTGTTGTTGTTTTTCAACGTTGAGGTTGTTGTTGAATTTGTTGGTGTTTCTCAATTTCGAGGTTGTTGTTGAATTTGTTGGTGTTTTTCAGTGTTGAAGTTGTTGTTGAATTTGTTGGTGTTTTTCAATGTTGAGGTTGCTGTTTTTTAATGTTGAGGTTGTTGTTGAATTTGTTGGTGTTTTTCAATGTTGAGGTTGTTGTTGTTCTTAAATGCTGAGGTTGTTGTTGAATTTGTTGGTGTTTTTCAATGTTGAGGTTGTTGTTGAATTTGTTGGTGTTTTTCAATGTCGAGGTTGTTGTTGAATTTGTTGGTGTTTTTCAATGTTGAATTTTTTGTTGAATTTGTTGGTGTTTTTCAATGTTGAGGATGTTGTTTTTCAATTTTGAGGTTGTTGTTGAATTTGTTGGTGTTTTTCAATGTTGAGGTTGTTGTTGTTTTTCAATGTTGAGGTTGTTGTTGAATTTGTTGGTGTTTTTCAATGTTGAGGTTGTTTTTGTTTTTCAATGTTGAGGTTGTTGTTGAATTTGTTGGTGTTTTTCAATGTTGAGGTTGTTGTTGAATTTTTTTGGTGTTTTTCAATGTTGAGGTTGTTGTTGTTTTTCAATGCTGAGGTTGTTGTAGAATTTGTTGGTGTTTTTCAATGTTGAGGCTGTTATTGTTTTTCAAAGTTGAGGTTGTTGTTGAATTTGTTGGTGTTTTTCAATGTTGAGGTTGCTGTTGTTTTTCAATGTTGAGGTTGTTGTTGAATTTGTTGGTGTTTTTCAATGTTGAGGTTGTTGTTGAATTTGTTGGTGTTTTTCAATGTTGAGGTTGTTGTTGTTTTTCAATGTTGAGGTTGTTGAATTTGTTGGTGTTTTTCAATCTTGAGTTTGTTGTTGAATTTGTTGGTGTTTTTCAATGTTGAGGTTGTTGTTGAATTTGTTGGTGCTTTTCAATGTTGAGGTTGTTGTTGTTTTTCAATGTTGAGGTTGTTGTTGAGTTTGTTGGTGTTTTTCAATGTTGAGGTTGTTGTTGAATTTGTTGGTGTTTTTCAATGTTGAGGTTGTTGTTGAATTTGTTGGTGTTTTTCAATGTTGAAGTTGTTGTTGCTTTTAAATGTTGAGGTTGTTGTTGAATTTGTTGGTGTTTTTCAATTTTGAGGTTGTTGTTGTTTTTCAATGTTGAGGTTGTTGTTGAATTTGATGTTGTTTTTCAATGTCGAGGTTGTTGTTGAATTTGTTGGTGTTTTTCAATGTTGAAGTTGTTGTTGAATTTGTTGGTGTTTTTCAATGTTGAGGTTGCTGTTGTTTTTGAATGTTGAGGTTGTTGTTGAATTTGTTGGTGTTTTTCAATGTTGACATTGTTGTTGTTTTTCAATGTTGAGGTTGTTGTTGAATTTGTTGGTGTTTTTAAATGTTGAGGTTGTTTTTGAATTTGTTGGTATTTTTCAATGTTGATGTTGTTGCTGTTTTTCAATGTTGAGGTTGTTGTTGAATTTGTTGGTGCTTTTCAATGTTGAGGTTGTTGTTGTTTTTCAACGTTGAGGTTGTTGTTGAATTTGTTGGTGTTTCTCAATTTCGAGGTTGTTGTTGAATTTGTTGGTGTTTTTCAATGTTGAGGTTGCTGTTTTTTAATGTTGAGGTTGTTGTTGAATTTGTTGGTGTTTTTCAATGTTGACGTTGTTGTTGTTCTTAAATGCTGAGGTTGTTGTTGAATTTGTTGGTGTTTTTCAATGTTGAGGTTGTTGTTGAATTTGTTGGTGTTTTTCAATGTCGAGGTTGTTGTTGAATTTGTTGGTGTTTTTCAATGTTGAATTTTTTGTTGAATTTGTTGGTGTTTTTCAATGTTGAGGATGTTGTTTTTCAATTTTGAGGTTGTTGTTGAATTTGTTGGTGTTTTTCAATGTTGAGGTTGTTGTTGTTTTTCAATGTTGAGGTTGTTGTTGAATTTGTTGGTGTTTTTCAATGTTGAGGTTGTTTTTGTTTTTCAATGTTGAGGTTGTTGTTGAATTTGTTGGTGTTTTTCAATGTTGAGGTTGTTGTTGAATTTTTTTGGTGTTTTTCAATGTTGAGGTTGTTGTTGTTTTTCAATGCTGAGGTTGTTGTAGAATTTGTTGGTGTTTTTCAATGTTGAGGCTGTTATTGTTTTTCAAAGTTGAGGTTGTTGTTGAATTTGTTGGTGTTTTTCAATGTTGAGGTTGCTGTTGTTTTTCAATGTTGAGGTTGTTGTTGAATTTGTTGGTGTTTTTCAATGTTGAGGTTGTTGTTGAATTTGTTGGTGTTTTTCAATGTTGAGGTTGTTGTTTTTTTTCAATGTTGAGGTTATTGTTGAATTTGTTGGTGTTTTTCAATGTTGAGGTTGTTGTTGTTTTTCAATTTTGAGGTTGTTGTTGAATTTGTTGGTATTTTTCAATGTTGAGTTTGTTGTTGTTTTTCAATGTTGAGGTTGTTGTTGAATTTGTTGGTGTTTTTCAATGTTGAGGTTGTTGTTGTTTTTCAATGTTGATGTTGTTGTTGAATTTGTTGGTGTTTTTCAATGTTGAGGTTGTTGTTGAATTTGTTGGTGTTTTTCAATGTTGAGGTTTGTTGTTGTTTTTCAATGTTGAGGTTGTTGAATTTGTTGGTGTTTTTCAATGTTGAGGTTGTTGTTGTTTTTCAATGTTGAGGTTATTGTTGAATTTGTTGGTATTTTTCAATGTTGAGGTTGTTGTTATTATTCAATGTTGAGGATGTTGTTGAATTTGTTGGTGTTTTTCAATGTTGAGTTTGTTTTTGTTTTTCAATGTAGAGGATGTTGTTGAATTTGTTGGTGTTTTTCAATGTTGAGGTTGTTGTTGTTTTTCAATGTTGAGGTTTTTGTTGAATTTGTTGGTGTTTTTCAATGTTGAGGTTGTTGTTGTTTTTCAATGTTGAGGTTTTTGTTGAATTTGTTGGTGTTTTTCAATGTTGAGGTTGTTGTTGAATTTGTTGGTGTTTTTCAATGTTGAGGTTGTTGTTGTTTTTCAATGTTGAGGTTGTTGAATTTGGTGGTGTTTTTCAATCTTGAGTTTGTTGTTGAATTTGTTGGTGTTTTTCAATGTTGAGGTTGTTGTTGAATTTGTTGGTGCTTTTCAATGTTGATGTTGTTGTTGTTTTTCAATGTTGAGGTTGTTGTTGAGTTTGTTGGTGTTTTTCAATGTTGAGGTTGTTGTTGAATTTGTTGGTGTTTTTCAATGTTGAGGTTGTTGTTGAATTTGTTGGTGTTTTTCAATGTTGAGGTTGTTGTTGCTTTTAAATGTTGAGGTTGTTGTTGAATTTGTTGGTGTTTTTCAATTTTGAGGTTGTTGTTGTTTTTCAATGTTGAGGTTGTTGTTGAATTTGATGTTGTTTTTCAATGTCGAGGTTGTTGTTGAATTTGTTGGTGTTTTTCAATGTTGAAGTTGTTGTTGAATTTGTTGGTGTTTTTCAATGTTGAGGTTGTTGTTGAATTTGTTGGTGTTTTTCAATGTTGAAGTTGTTGTTGCTTTTAAATGTTGAGTTTGTTGTTGAATTTGTTGGTGTTTTTCAATTTTGAGGTTGTTGTTGTTTTTCAATGTTGAGGTTGTTGTTGAATTTGATGTTGTTTTTCAATGTCGAGGTTGTTGTTGAATTTGTTGGTGTTTTTCAATGTTGAAGTTGTTGTTGAATTTGTTGGTGTTTTTCAATGTTGAGGTTGCTGTTGTTTTTGAATGTTGAGGTTGTTGTTGAATTTGTTGGTGTTTTTCAATGTTGACATTGTTGTTGTTTTTCAATGTTGAGGTTGTTGTTGAATTTGTTGGTGTTTTTAAATGTTGAGGTTGTTTTTGAATTTGTTGGTATTTTTCAATGTTGATGTTGTTGCTGTTTTTCAATGTTGAGGTTGTTGTTGAATTTGTTGGTGCTTTTCAATGTTGAGGTTGTTGTTGTTTTTCAACGTTGAGGTTGTTGTTGAATTTGTTGGTGTTTCTCAATTTCGAGGTTGTTGTTGAATTTGTTGGTGTTTTTCAGTGTTGAAGTTGTTGTTGAATTTGTTGGTGTTTTTCAATGTTGAGGTTGCTGTTTTTTAATGTTGAGGTTGTTGTTGAATTTGTTGGTGTTTTTCAATGTTGAGGTTGTTGTTGTACTTAAATGCTGAGGTTGTTGTTGAATTTGTTGGTGTTTTTCAATGTTGAGGTTGTTGTTGAATTTGTTGGGGTTTTTCAATGTCGAGGTTGTTGTTGAATTTGTTGGTGTTTTTCAATGTTGAATTTTTTGTTGAATTTGTTGGTGTTTTTCAATGTTGAGGATGTTGTTTTTCAATTTTGAGGTTGTTGTTGAATTTGTTGGTGTTTTTCAATGTTGAGGTTGTTGTTGTTTTTCAATGTTGAGGTTGTTGTTGAATTTGTTGGTGTTTTTCAATGTTGAGGTTGTTTTTGTTTTTCAATGTTGAGGTTGTTGTTGAATTTGTTGGTGTTTTTCAATGTTGAGGTTGTTGTTGAATTTTTTTGGTGTTTTTCAATGTTGAGGTTGTTGTTGTTTTTCAATGCTGAGGTTGTTGTAGAATTTGTTGGTGTTTTTCAATGTTGAGGCTGTTATTGTTTTTCAAAGTTGAGGTTGTTGTTGAATTTGTTGGTATTTTTCAATGTTGAGGTTGTTGTTATTATTCAATGTTGAGGATGTTGTTGAATTTGTTGGTGTTTTTCAATGTTGAGTTTGTTTTTGTTTTTCAATGTTGAGGTTGTTGTTGAATTTGTTGGTGTTTTTCAATGTTGAGGTTGTTGTTGTTTTTCAATGTTGAGGTTTTTGTTGAATTTGTTGGTGTTTTTCAAAGTTGAGGTTGTTGTTGTTTTTCAATGTTGAGGTTGTTGTTGAATTTGTTGGTGTTTTTCAATGTTGAGGTTGTTGTTGAATTTGTTGGTGTTTTTCAATGTTGAGGTTGTTGTTGTTTTTCAATGTTGAGGTTGTTGAATTTGTTGGTGTTTTTCAATCTTGAGTTTGTTGTTGAATTTGTTGGTGTTTTTCAATGTTGAGGTTGTTGTTGAATTTGTTGGTGCTTTTCAATGTTGAGGTTGTTGTTGTTTTTCAATGTTGAGGTTGTTGTTGAGTTTGTTGGTGCTTTTCAATGTTGAGGTTGTTGTTGAATTTGTTGGTGTTTTTCAATGTTGAGGTTGTTGTTGAATTTGTTGGTGTTTTTCAATGTTGAAGTTGTTGTTGCTTTTAAATGTTGAGGTTGTTGTTGAATTTGTTGGTGTTTTTCAATTTTGAGGTTGTTGTTGTTTTTCAATGTTGAGGTTGTTGTTGAATTTGATGTTGTTTTTCAATGTCGAGGTTGTTGTTGAATTTGTTGGTGTTTTTCAATGTTGAAGTTGTTGTTGAATTTGTTGGTGTTTTTCAATGTTGAGGTTGCTGTTGTTTTTGAATGTTGAGGTTGTTGTTGAATTTGTTGGTGTTTTTCAATGTTGACATTGTTGTTGTTTTTCAATGTTGAGGTTGTTGTTGAATTTGTTGGTGTTTTTAAATGTTGAGGTTGTTTTTGAATTTGTTGGTATTTTTCAATGTTGATGTTGTTGCTGTTTTTCAATGTTGAGGTTGTTGTTGAATTTGTTGGTGCTTTTCAATGTTGAGGTTGTTGTTGTTTTTCAACGTTGAGGTTGTTGTTGAATTTGTTGGTGTTTCTCAATTTCGAGGTTGTTGTTGAATTTGTTGGTGTTTTTCAGTGTTGAAGTTGTTGTTGAATTTGTTGGTGTTTTTCAATGTTGAGTTTGTTTTGTTTTTCAATGTTGAAGTTGTTGTTGAATTTGTTGGTGTTTTTCAATGTTGAGGGTGTTGTTGTTTTTCAATGTTGAGGTTTTTGTTGAATTTGTTGGTGTTTTTCAATGTTGAGGTTGTTGTTGTTTTTCAATGTTGAGGTTGTTGTTGAATTTGTTGGTGTTTTTCAATGTTGAGGTTGTTGTTGAATTTGTTGGTGTTTTTCAATGTTGAGGTTGTTGTTGTTTTTCAATGTTGAGGTTGTTGAATTTGTTGGTGTTTTTCAATCTTGAGTTTGTTGTTGAATTTGTTGGTGTTTTTCAATGTTGAGGTTGTTGTTGAATTTGTTGGTGCTTTTCAATGTTGAGGTTGTTGTTGTTTTTCAATGTTGAGGTTGTTGTTGAGTTTGTTGGTGTTTTTCAATGTTGAGGTTGTTGTTGAATTTGTTGGTGTTTTTCAATGTTGAGGTTGTTGTTGAATTTGTTGGTGTTTTTCAATGTTGAGGTTGTTGTTGCTTTTAAATGTTGAGGTTGCTGTTGAATTTGTTGGTGTTTTTCAATTTTGAGGTTGTTGTTGTTTTTCAATGTTGAGGTTGTTGTTGAATTTGATGTTGTTTTTCAATGTCGAGGTTGTTGTTGAATTTGTTGGTGTTTTTCAATGTTGAAGTTGTTGTTGAATTTGTTGCTGTTTTTCAATGTTGAGGTTGCTGTTGTTTTTGAATGTTGAGGTTGTTGTTGAGTTTGTTGGTGTTTTTCAATGTTGACATTGTTGTTGTTTTTCAGTGTTGAGGTTGTTGTTGAATTTGTTGGTGTTTTTAAATGTTGAAGTTGTTGTTGAATTTGTAGGTGTTTTTCAATGTTGAGGTTGTTGTTGTTTTTCAAAGTTGAGGTTGTTGTTGAATTTGATGGTGTTTTTGAATGTCGAGGCTGTTGTTGAATTTGTTGGTGTTTTTCAATGTTGAAGTTGTTGTTGAATTTGTTGGTGTTTTTCAATGTTGAGGTTGTTGTTGTTTTTCAATGTTGAGGTTGTTGTTGAATTTGTTGGATTTTTCCAATGTTGAGATTGTTGTTGTTTTTCAATATTGAGGTTGTTGTTGAATTTGTTGGTGTTTTTCAATTTCGAGGTTGGTGTTGAATTTGTTGGTATTTTTCAATGTTGAGGTTGTTGTTGTTTTTCACTGTTGAGGTTGTTGTTGAATTTGTTGGTGTTTTTAAATGTTGAGGTTGTTGTTCTTTTTCAATGTTGAGGTTGTTGTTGAATTTGTTGGTGTTTTTCAATTTCGAGGTTGGTGTTGAATTTGTTGGTATTTTTCAATGTTGAGGTTGTTGTTGTTTTTCACTGTTGAGGTTGTTGTTGAATTTGTTGGTGTTTTTCAATGTTGAGGTTGTTGTTGAATTTGTTGGTGTTTTTCAAAGTTGAGGTTGTTTTTGAATTTGTTGGTGTTTTTCATTGTTGAGGTTGTTGTTGTTTTTCACTGTTGAGGTTGTTGTTGAATTTGATGGCGTTTTTCAATGTCGAGGTTGTTGTTGAATTTGTTGGTGTTTTTCAATGTTGAAGTTGTTGTTGAATTTGTTGGTGTTTTTCAATGTTGAGGTTGTTGTTGTTTTTCAATGTTGAGGTTGTTGTTGAATTTGTTGGTGTTTTCCAATGTTGAGATTGTTGTTGTTTTTGAATATTGAGGTTGTTGTTGAATTTGTTGGTGTTTTTAAATGTTGAGGTTCTTGAATTTGTTGGTGTTTTTCAATGTTGAGGTTGTTGTTCTTTTTCAATGTTGAGGTTGTTGTTGAATTTGTTGGTTTTTTTCAATTTCGAGGTTGTTGTTGAATTTGTAGGTGTTTTTCAATGTTGAAGTTGTTGTTGAATTTGTTGCTGTTTTTCAACGTTGAGGTTGTTGTTGTTTTTCAATGTTGAGGTTGTTGTTGAATTTGTTGGTGTTTTTCAATGTTGAGGTTGTTGTTGTTTTTCAATGCTGAGGTTGTTGTCGAATTTGTTGGTGTTTTTCAATGTTGAGGTTGTTGTTGAATTTGTTGGCGTTTTTCAATGTTGAGGTTGTTGTTGTTTTTCAATGTTGAGGTTGTTGTTGAATTTGTTGGTGTTTTTCAATGTTGAGGTTGTTGTTGTTTTTCAATGTTGAGGTTGTTGTTGAATTTGTTGGTGTTTTTCAATGTTGAGGTTGTTGTTGAATTTGTTGGTGTTTTTCAATGTTGAGGTTGTTGTTTTTTTTCAATGTTGAGGTTATTGTTGAATTTGTTGGTGTTTTTCAATGTTGAGGTTGTTGTTGTTTTTCAATGTTGAGGTTGTTGTTGAATTTGTTGGTGTTTTTCAATGTTGAGTTTGTTGTTGTTTTTCAATGTTGAGGTTGTTGTTGAATTTGTTGGTGTTTTTCAATGTTGAGGTTGTTGTTGTTTTTCAATGTTGATGTTGTTGTTGAATTTGTTGGTGTTTTTCAATGTTGAGGTTGTTGTTGAATTTGTTGGTGTTTTTCAATGTTGAGGTTTGTTGTTGTTTTTCAATTTTGAGGTTGTTGAATTTGTTGGTGTTTTTCAATGTTGAGGTTGTTGTTGTTTTTCAATGTTGAGGTTATTGTTCAATTTGTTGGTATTTTTCAATGTTGAGGTTGTTGTTATTATTCAATGTTGAGGATGTTGTTGAATTTGTTGGTGTTTTTCAATGTTGAGTTTGTTTTTGTTTTTCAATGTTGAGGTTGTTGCTGAATTTGTTGGTGTTTTTCAATGTTGAGGTTGTTGTTGTTTTTCAATGTTGAGGTTTTTGTTGAATTTGTTGGTGTTTTTCAATGTTGAGGTTGTTGTTGTTTTTCAATGTTGAGGTTGTTGTTGAATTTGTTGGTGTTTTTCAATGTTGAGGTTGTTGTTGAATTTGTTGGTGTTTTTCAATGTTGAGGTTGTTGTTGTTTTTCAATGTTGAGGTTGTTGAATTTGTTGGTGTTTTTCAATCTTGAGTTTGTTGTTGAATTTGTTGGTGTTTTTCAATGTTGAGGTTGTTGTTGAATTTGTTGGTGCTTTTCAATGTTGAGGTTGTTGTTGTTTTTCAATGTTGAGGTTGTTGTTGAGTTTGTTGGTGCTTTTCAATGTTGAGGTTGTTGTTGAATTTGTTGGTGTTTTTCAATGTTGAGGTTGTTGTTGAATTTGTTGGTGTTTTTCAATGTTGAAGTTGTTGTTGCTTTTAAATGTTGAGGTTGTTGTTGAATTTGTTGGTGTTTTTCAATTTTGAGGTTGTTGTTGTTTTTCAATGTTGAGGTTGTTGTTGAATTTGATGTTGTTTTTCAATGTCGAGGTTGTTGTTGAATTTGTTGGTGTTTTTCAATGTTGAAGTTGTTGTTGAATTTGTTGGTGTTTTTCAATGTTGAGGTTGCTGTTGTTTTTGAATGTTGAGGTTGTTGTTGAATTTGTTGGTGTTTTTCAATGTTGACATTGTTGTTGTTTTTCAATGTTGAGGTTGTTGTTGAATTTGTTGGTGTTTTTAAATGTTGAGGTTGTTTTTGAATTTGTTGGTATTTTTCAATGTTGATGTTGTTGCTGTTTTTCAATGTTGAGGTTGTTGTTGAATTTGTTGGTGCTTTTCAATGTTGAGGTTGTTGTTGTTTTTCAACGTTGAGGTTGTTGTTGAATTTGTTGGTGTTTCTCAATTTCGAGGTTGTTGTTGAATTTGTTGGTGTTTTTCAGTGTTGAAGTTGTTGTTGAATTTGTTGGTGTTTTTCAATGTTGAGGTTGCTGTTTTTTA
The DNA here is from genome assembly GCA_026770705.1 of Isurus oxyrinchus. NCBI lineage: Eukaryota > Metazoa > Chordata > Chondrichthyes > Lamniformes > Lamnidae > Isurus > Isurus oxyrinchus. The sequence continues at coordinate 80,661 of JANJGN010000816.1, forward strand.
ATGTTGAGGTTGTTGTTGAATTTGTTGGTGTTTTTCAATGTTGAGGTTGTTGTTGTTCTTAAATGCTGAGGTTGTTGTTGAATTTGTTGGTGTTTTTCAATGTTGAGGTTGTTGTTGAATTTGTTGGTGTTTTTCAATGTCGAGGTTGTTGTTGAATTTGTTGGTGTTTTTCAATGTTGAATTTTTTGTTGAATTTGTTGGTGTTTTTCAATGTTGAGGATGTTGTTTTTCAATTTTGAGGTTGTTGTTGAATTTGTTGGTGTTTTTCAATGTTGAGGTTGTTGTTGTTTTTCAATGTTGAGGTTGTTGTTGAATTTGTTGGTGTTTTTCAATGTTGAGGTTGTTTTTGTTTTTCAATGTTGAGGTTGTTGTTGAATTTGTTGGTGTTTTTCAATGTTGAGGTTGTTGTTGAATTTTTTTGGTGTTTTTCAATGTTGAGGTTGTTGTTGTTTTTCAATGCTGAGGTTGTTGTAGAATTTGTTGGTGTTTTTCAATGTTGAGGCTGTTATTGTTTTTCAAAGTTGAGGTTGTTGTTGAATTTGTTGGTGTTTTTCAATGTTGAGGTTGCTGTTGTTTTTCAATGTTGAGGTTGTTGTTGAATTTGTTGGTGTTTTTCAATGTTGAGGTTGTTGTTGAATTTGTTGGTGTTTTTCAATGTTGAGGTTGTTGTTGTTTTTCAATGTTGAGGTTGTTGAATTTGTTGGTGTTTTTCAATCTTGAGTTTGTTGTTGAATTTGTTGGTGTTTTTCAATGTTGAGGTTGTTGTTGAATTTGTTGGTGCTTTTCAATGTTGAGGTTGTTGTTGTTTTTCAATGTTGAGGTTGTTGTTGAGTTTGTTGGTGTTTTTCAATGTTGAGGTTGTTGTTGAATTTGTTGGTGTTTTTCAATGTTGAGGTTGTTGTTGAATTTGTTGGTGTTTTTCAATATTGAAGTTGTTGTTGCTTTTAAATGTTGAGGTTGTTGTTGAATTTGTTGGTGTTTTTCAATTTTGAGGTTGTTGTTGTTTTTCAATGTTGAGGTTGTTGTTGAATTTGATGTTGTTTTTCAATGTCGAGGTTGTTGTTGAATTTGTTGGTGTTTTTCAATGTTGAAGTTGTTGTTGAATTTGTTGGTGTTTTTCAATGTTGAGGTTGCTGTTGTTTTTGAATGTTGAGGTTGTTGTTGAATTTGTTGGTGTTTTTCAATGTTGACATTGTTGTTGTTTTTCAATGTTGAGGTTGTTGTTGAATTTGTTGGTGTTTTTAAATGTTGAGGTTGTTTTTGAATTTGTTGGTATTTTTCAATTTTGATGTTGTTGCTGTTTTTCAATGTTGAGGTTGTTGTTGAATTTGTTGGTGCTTTTCAATGTTGAGGTTGTTGTTGTTTTTCAACGTTGAGGTTGTTGTTGAATTTGTTGGTGTTTCTCAATTTCGAGGTTGTTGTTGAATTTGTTGGTGTTTTTCAATGTTGAGGTTGCTGTTTTTTAATGTTGAGGTTGTTGTTGAATTTGTTGGTGTTTTTCAATGTTGACGTTGTTGTTGTTCTTAAATGCTGAGGTTGTTGTTGAATTTGTTGGTGTTTTTCAATGTTGAGGTTGTTGTTGAATTTGTTGGTGTTTTTCAATGTCGAGGTTGTTGTTGAATTTGTTGGTGTTTTTCAATGTTGAATTTTTTGTTGAATTTGTTGGTGTTTTTCAATGTTGAGGATGTTGTTTTTCAATTTTGAGGTTGTTGTTGAATTTGTTGGTGTTTTTCAATGTTGAGGTTGTTGTTGTTTTTCAATGTTGAGGTTGTTGTTGAATTTGTTGGTGTTTTTCAATGTTGAGGTTGTTTTTGTTTTTCAATGTTGAGGTTGTTGTTGAATTTGTTGGTGTTTTTCAATGTTGAGGTTGTTGTTGAATTTTTTTGGTGTTTTTCAATGTTGAGGTTGTTGTTGTTTTTCAATGCTGAGGTTGTTGTAGAATTTGTTGGTGTTTTTCAATGTTGAGGCAGTTATTGTTTTTCAAAGTTGAGGTTGTTGTTGAATTTGTTGGTGTTTTTCAATGTTGAGGTTGCTGTTGTTTTTCAATGTTGAGGTTGTTGTTGAATTTGTTGGTGTTTTTCAATGTTGAGGTTGTTGTTGAATTTGTTGGTGTTTTTCAATGTTGAGGTTGTTGTTTTTTTTCAATGTTGAGGTTATTGTTGAATTTGTTGGTGTTTTTCAATGTTGAGGTTGTTGTTGTTTTTCAATTTTGAGGTTGTTGTTGAATTTGTTGGTATTTTTCAATGTTGAGTTTGTTGTTGTTTTTCAATGTTGAGGTTGTTGTTGAATTTGTTGGTGTTTTTCAATGTTGAGGTTGTTGTTGTTTTTCAATGTTGATGTTGTTGTTGAATTTGTTGGTGTTTTTCAATGTTGAGGTTGTTGTTGAATTTGTTGGTGTTTTTCAATGTTGAGGTTTGTTATTGTTTTTCAATGTTGAGGTTGTTGAATTTGTTGGTGTTTTTCAATGTTGAGGTTGTTGTTGTTTTTCAATGTTGAGGTTATTGTTGAATTTGTTGGTATTTTTCAATGTTGAGGTTGTTGTTATTATTCAATGTTGAGGATGTTGTTGAATTTGTTGGTGTTTTTCAATGTTGAGTTTGTTTTTGTTTTTCAATGTAGAGGATGTTGTTGAATTTGTTGGTGTTTTTCAATGTTGAGGTTGTTGTTGTTTTTCAATGTTGAGGTTTTTGTTGAATTTGTTGGTGTTTTTCAATGTTGAGGTTGTTGTTGTTTTTCAATGTTGAGGTTTTTGTTGAATTTGTTGGTGTTTTTCAATGTTGAGGTTGTTGTTGAATTTGTTGGTGTTTTTCAATGTTGAGGTTGTTGTTGTTTTTCAATGTTGAGGTTGTTGAATTTGTTGGTGTTTTTCAATCTTGAGTTTGTTGTTGAATTTGTTGGTGTTTTTCAATGTTGAGGTTGTTGTTGAATTTGTTGGTGCTTTTCAATGTTGATGTTGTTGTTGTTTTTCAATGTTGAGGTTGTTGTTGAGTTTGTTGGTGTTTTTCAATGTTGAGGTTGTTGTTGAATTTGTTGGTGTTTTTCAATGTTGAGGTTGTTGTTGAATTTGTTGGTGTTTTTCAATGTTGAGGTTGTTGTTGCTTTTAAATGTTGAGGTTGTTGTTGAATTTGTTGGTGTTTTTCAATTTTGAGGTTGTTGTTGTTTTTCAATGTTGAGGTTGTTGTTGAATTTGATGTTGTTTTTCAATGTCGAGGTTGTTGTTGAATTTGTTGGTGTTTTTCAATGTTGAAGTTGTTGTTGAATTTGTTGGTGTTTTTCAATGTTGAGGTTGTTGTTGAATTTGTTGGTGTTTTTCAATGTTGAAGTTGTTGTTGCTTTTAAATGTTGAGTTTGTTGTTGAATTTGTTGGTGTTTTTCAATTTTGAGGTTGTTGTTGTTTTTCAATGTTGAGGTTGTTGTTGAATTTGATGTTGTTTTTCAATGTCGAGGTTGTTGTTGAATTTGTTGGTGTTTTTCAATGTTGAAGTTGTTGTTGAATTTGTTGGTGTTTTTCAATGTTGAGGTTGCTGTTGTTTTTGAATGTTGAGGTTGTTGTTGAATTTGTTGGTGTTTTTCAATGTTGACATTGTTGTTGTTTTTCAATGTTGAGGTTGTTGTTGAATTTGTTGGTGTTTTTAAATGTTGAGGTTGTTTTTGAATTTGTTGGTATTTTTCAATGTTGATGTTGTTGCTGTTTTTCAATGTTGAGGTTGTTGTTGAATTTGTTGGTGCTTTTCAATGTTGAGGTTGTTGTTGTTTTTCAACGTTGAGGTTGTTGTTGAATTTGTTGGTGTTTCTCAATTTCGAGGTTGTTGTTGAATTTGTTGGTGTTTTTCAGTGTTGAAGTTGTTGTTGAATTTGTTGGTGTTTTTCAATGTTGAGGTTGCTGTTTTTTAATGTTGAGGTTGTTGTTGAATTTGTTGGTGTTTTTCAATGTTGAGGTTGTTGTTGTTCTTAAATGCTGAGGTTGTTGTTGAATTTGTTGGTGTTTTTCAATGTTGAGGTTGTTGTTGAATTTGTTGGGGTTTTTCAATGTCGAGGTTGTTGTTGAATTTGTTGGTGTTTTTCAATGTTGAATTTTTTGTTGAATTTGTTGGTGTTTTTCAATGTTGAGGATGTTGTTTTTCAATTTTGAGGTTGTTGTTGAATTTGTTGGTGTTTTTCAATGTTGAGGTTGTTGTTGTTTTTCAATGTTGAGGTTGTTGTTGAATTTGTTGGTGTTTTTCAATGTTGAGGTTGTTTTTGTTTTTCAATGTTGAGGTTGTTGTTGAATTTGTTGGTGTTTTTCAATGTTGAGGTTGTTGTTGAATTTTTTTGGTGTTTTTCAATGTTGAGGTTGTTGTTGTTTTTCAATGCTGAGGTTGTTGTAGAATTTGTTGGTGTTTTTCAATGTTGAGGCTGTTATTGTTTTTCAAAGTTGAGGTTGTTGTTGAATTTGTTGGTGTTTTTCAATGTTGAGGTTGCTGTTGTTTTTCAATGTTGAGGTTGTTGTTGAATTTGTTGGTGTTTTTCAATGTTGAGGTTGTTGTTGAATTTGTTGGTGTTTTTCAATGTTGAGGTTGTTGTTGTTTTTCAATGTTGAGGTTGTTGAATTTGTTGGTGTTTTTCAATCTTGAGTTTGTTGTTGAATTTGTTGGTGTTTTTCAATGTTGAGGTTGTTGTTGAATTTGTTGGTGCTTTTCAATGTTGAGGTTGTTGTTGTTTTTCAATGTTGAGGTTGTTGTTGAGTTTGTTGGTGTTTTTCAATGTTGAGGTTGTTGTTGAATTTGTTGGTGTTTTTCAATGTTGAGGTTGTTGTTGAATTTGTTGGTGTTTTTCAATGTTGAAGTTGTTGTTGCTTTTAAATGTTGAGGTTGTTGTTGAATTTGTTGGTGTTTTTCAATTTTGAGGTTGTTGTTGTTTTTCAATGTTGAGGTTGTTGTTGAATTTGATGTTGATTTTCAATGTCGAGGTTGTTGTTGAATTTGTTGGTGTTTTTCAATGTTGAAGTTGTTGTTGAATTTGTTGGTGTTTTTCAATGTTGAGGTTGCTGTTGTTTTTGAATGTTGAGGTTGTTGTTGAATTTGTTGGTGTTTTTCAATGTTGACATTGTTGTTGTTTTTCAATGTTGAGGTTGTTGTTGAATTTGTTGGTGTTTTTAAATGTTGAGGTTGTTTTTGAATTTGTTGGTATTTTTCAATGTTGATGTTGTTGCTGTTTTTCAATGTTGCGGTTGTTGTTGAATTTGTTGGTGCTTTTCAATGTTGAGGTTGTTGTTGTTTTTCAACGTTGAGGTTGTTGTTGAATTTGTTGGTGTTTCTCAATTTCGAGGTTGTTGTTGAATTTGTTGGTGTTTTTCAATGTTGAGGTTGCTGTTTTTTAATGTTGAGGTTGTTGTTGAATTTGTTGGTGTTTTTCAATGTTGAGGTTGTTGTTGTTCTTAAATGCTGAGGTTGTTGTTGAATTTGTTGGTGTTTTTCAATGTCGAGGTTGTTGTTGAATTTGTTGGTGTTTTTCAATGTTGAATTTTTTGTTGAATTTGTTGGTGTTTTTCAATGTTGAGGATGTTGTTTTTCAATTTTGAGGTTGTTGTTGAATTTGTTGGTGTTTTTCAATGTTGAGGTTGTTGTTGTTTTTCAATGTTGAGGTTGTTGTTGAATTTGTTGGTGTTTTTCAATGTTGAGGTTGTTTTTGTTTTTCAATGTTGAGGTTGTTGTTGAATTTGTTGGTGTTTTTCAATGTTGAGGTTGTTGTTGAATTTTTTTGGTGTTTTTCAATGTTGAGGTTGTTGTTGTTTTTCAATGCTGAGGTTGTTGTAGAATTTGTTGGTGTTTTTCAATGTTGAGGCTGTTATTGTTTTTCAAAGTTGAGGTTGTTGTTGAATTTGTTGGTGTTTTTCAATGTTGAGGTTGCTGTTGTTTTTCAATGTTGAGGTTGTTGTTGAATTTGTTGGTGTTTTTCAATGTTGAGGTTGTTGTTGAATTTGTTGGTGTTTTTCAATGTTGAGGTTGTTGTTTTTTTTCAATGTTGAGGTTATTGTTGAATTTGTTGGTGTTTTTCAATGTTGAGGTTGTTGTTGTTTTTCAATGTTGAGGTTGTTGTTGAATTTGTTGGTGTTTTTCAATGTTGAGTTTGTTGTTGTTTTTCAATGTTGAGGTTGTTGTTGAATTTGTTGGTGTTTTTCAATGTTGAGGTTGTTGTTGTTTTTCAATGTTGATGTTGTTGTTGAATTTGTTGGTGTTTTTCAATGTTGAGGTTGTTGTTGAATTTGTTGGTGTTTTTCAATGTTGAGGTTTGTTGTTGTTTTTCAATGTTGAGGTTGTTGAATTTGTTGGTGTTTTTCAATGTTGAGGTTGTTGTTGTTTTTCAATGTTGAGGTTATTGTTGAATTTGTTGGTATTTTTCAATGTTGAGGTTGTTGTTATTATTCAATGTTGAGGATGTTGTTGAATTTGTTGGTGTTTTTCAATGTTGAGTTTGTTTTTGTTTTTCAATGTAGAGGATGTTGTTGAATTTGTTGGTGTTTTTCAATGTTGAGGTTGTTGTTGTTTTTCAATGTTGAGGTTTTTGTTGAATTTGTTGGTGTTTTTCAATGTTGAGGTTGTTGTTGTTTTTCAATGTTGAGGTTTTTGTTGAATTTGTTGGTGTTTTTCAATGTTGAGGTTGTTGTTGAATTTGTTGGTGTTTTTCAATGTTGAGGTTGTTGTTGTTTTTCAATGTTGAGGTTGTTGAATTTGTTGGTGTTTTTCAATCTTGAGTTTGTTGTTGAATTTGTTGGTGTTTTTCAATGTTGAGGTTGTTGTTGAATTTGTTGGTGCTTTTCAATGTTGATGTTGTTGTTGTTTTTCAATGTTGAGGTTGTTGTTGAGTTTGTTGGTGTTTTTCAATGTTGAGGTTGTTGTTGAATTTGTTGGTGTTTTTCAATGTTGAGGTTGTTGTTGAATTTGTTGGTGTTTTTCAATGTTGAGGTTGTTGTTGCTTTTAAATGTTGAGGTTGTTGTTGAATTTGTTGGTGTTTTTCAATTTTGAGTTTGTTGTTGTTTTTCAATGTTGAGGTTGTTGTTGAATTTGATGTTGTTTTTCAATGTCGAGGTTGTTGTTGAATTTGTTGGTGTTTTTCAATGTTGAAGTTGTTGTTGAATTTGTTGGTGTTTTTCAATGTTGAGGTTGCTGTTGTTTTTGAATGTTGAGGTTGTTGTTGAATTTGTTGGTGTTTTTCAATGTTGACATTGTTGTTGTTTTTCAATGTTGAGGTTGTTGTTGAATTTGTTGGTGTTTTTAAATGTTGAAGTTGTTGTTGAATTTGTAGGTGTTTTTCAATGTTGAGGTTGTTGTTGTTTTTCAATGTTGAGGTTGTTGTTGAATTTGATGGTGTTTTTGAATGTCGAGGCTGTTGTTGAATTTGTTGGTGTTTTTCAATGTTGAAGTTGTTGTTGAATTTGTTGGTGTTTTTCAATGTTGAGGTTGTTGTTCTTTTTCAATGTTGAGGTTGTTGTTGAATTTGTTGGATTTTTTCCAATGTTGAGGTTGTTGTTCTTTTTCAATGTTGAGGTTGTTGTTGAATTTGTTGGTGTTTTTCAATTTCGAGGTTGGTGTTGAATTTGTTGGTATTTTTCAATGTTGAGGTTGTTGTTGTTTTTCACTGTTGAGGTTGTTGTTGAATTTGTTGGTGTTTTTCAATGTTGAGGTTGTTGTTTTTCAATATTGAGGTTGTTGTTGAATTTGTTGTTGTTTTTCAATGTTGAGGTTGTTGTTGTTTTTCAATGTTGAGGTTGTTGTTGAATTTGTTGGTGTTTTTCAATGTTGAGGTTGTTTTTCTTTTTCAATGTTGAGGTTGTTGTTGAATTTGTTGGTGTTTTTCAATGTTGAGGTTGTTGTTGAATTTTTTGGTGTTTTTCAATGGTGAGGTTGTTGTTGTTTTTCAATGCTGAGGTTTTTGTAGAATTTGTTGGTGTTTTTCAATGTTGAGGCTGTTATTGTTTTTCAAAGTTGAGGTTGTTGTTGAATTTGTTGGTGTTTTTCAATGTTGAGGTTGCTGTTGTTTTTCAATGTTGAGGTTGTTGTTGAATTTGTTGGTGTTTTTCAAAGTTGAGGTTGTTGTTTTTTTTCAATGTTGAGGTTATTGTTGAATTTGTTGGTGTTTTTCAATGTTGAGGTTGTTGTTGTTTTTCAATGTTGAGGTTGTTGTTGAATTTGTTGGTGTTTTTCAATTTCGAGGTTGTTGTTGTTTTTCAATGTTGAGGTTGTTGTTGAATTTGTTGGTGTTTTTCAATGTTGAGGTTGTTGTTGTTTTTCAATGTTGATGTTGTTGTTGAATTTTTTGCTGTTTTTCAATGATGAGGTTGTTGTTGAATTTGTTGGTGTTTTTCAATGTTGAGGTTTGTTGTTGTTTTTCAATGTTGAGGTTGTTGAATTTGTTGGTGTTTTTCAATGTTGAGGTTGTTGTTGTTTTTCAATGTTGAGGTTATTGTTGAATTTGTTGGTATTTTTCAATATTGAGGTTGTTGTTATTATTCAATGTTGAGGATGTTGTTGAATTTGTTGGTGTTTTTCAATGTTGAGTTTGTTTTTGTTTTTCAATGTTGAGGTTGTTGTTGAATTTGTTGGTGTTTTTCAATGTTGAGGTTGTTGTTGTTTTTCAATGTTGAGGTTTTTGTTGAATTTGTTGGTGTTTTTCAATGTTGAGGTTCTTGTTGTTTTCAATGTTGAGGTTGTTGTTGAATTTGTTGGTGTTTTTCAATGTTGAGGTTGTTGTTGAATTTGTTGGTGTTTTTCAATGTTGAGGTTGTTGTTGTTTTTCAATGTTGAGGTTGTTGAATTTGTTGGTGTTTTTCAATCTTGAGTTTGTTGTTGAATTTGTTGGTGTTTTTCAATGTTGAGGTTGTTGTTGAATTTGTTGGTGCTTTTCAATGTTGAGGTTGTTGTTGTTTTTCAATGTTGAGGTTGTTGTTGAGTTTGTTGGTGTTTTTCAATGTTGAGGTTGTTGTTGAATTTGTTGGTGTTTTTCAATGTTGAGGTTGTTGAATTTGTTGGTGTTTTTCAATGTTGAGGTTGTTGTTGCTTTTAAATGTTGAGGTTGTTGTTGAATTTGTTGGTGTTTTTCAATTTTGAGGTTGTTGTTGTTTTTCAATGTTGAGGTTGTTGTTGAATTTGATGTTGTTTTTCAATGTCGAGGTTGTTGTTGAATTTGTTGGTGTTTTTCAATGTTGAAGTTGTTGTTGAATTTGTTGGTGTTTTTCAATGTTGAGGTTGCTGTTGTTTTTGAATGTTGAGGTTGTTGTTGAATTTGTTGGTGTTTTTCAATGTTGACATTGTTGTTGTTTTTCAATGTTGAGGTTGTTGTTGAATTTGTTGGTGTTTTTAAATGTTGAAGTTGTTGTTGAATTTGTAGGTGTTTTTCAATGTTGAGGTTGTTGTTGTTTTTCAATGTTGAGGTTGTTGTTGAATTTGATGGTGTTTTTGAATGTCGTGGCTGTTGTTGAATTTGTTGGTGTTTTTCAATGTTGAAGTTGTTGTTGAATTTGTTGGTGTTTTTCAATGTTGAGGTTGTTGTTGTTTTTCAATGTTGAGGTTGTTGTTGAATTTGTTGGATTTTTTCCAATGTTGAGATTGTTGTTGTTTTTCAATATTGAGGATGTTGTTGAATTTGTTGGTGTTTTTAAATGTTGAGGTTGTTGTTGTTTTTCAATGTTGAGGTTGTTGTTGAATTTGTTGGTGTTTTTCAATGTTGAGGTTGTTTTTCTTTTTCAATGTTGAGGTTGTTGTTGAATTTGTTGGTGTTTTTCAATGTTGAGGTTGTTGTTGAATTTTTTGGTGTTTTTCAATGGTGAGGTTGTTGTTGTTTTTCAATGCTGAGGTTTTTGTAGAATTTGTTGGTGTTTTTCAATGTTGAGGCTGTTATTGTTTTTCAAAGTTGAGGTTGTTGTTGAATTTGTTGGTGTTTTTCAATGTTGAGGTTGCTGTTGTTTTTCAATGTTGAGGTTGTTGTTGAATTTGTTGGTGTTTTTCAAAGTTGAGGTTGCTGTTTTTTTTCAATGTTGAGGTTATTGTTGAATTTGTTGGTGTTTTTCAATGTTGAGGTTGTTGTTGTTTTTCAATGTTGAGGTTGTTGTTGAATTTGTTGGTGTTTTTCAATTTCGAGGTTGTTGTTGTTTTTCAATGTTGAGGTTGTTGTTGAATTTGTTGGTGTTTTTCAATGTTGAGGTTGTTGTTGTTTTTCAATGTTGATGTTGTTGTTGAATTTTTTGTTGTTTTTCAATGATGAGGTTGTTGTTGAATTTGTTGGTGTTTTTCAATGTTGAGGTTTGTTGTTGTTTTTCAATGTTGAGGTTGTTGAATTTGTTGGTGTTTTTCAATGTTGAGGTTGTTGTTGTTTTTCAATGTTGAGGTTATTGTTGAATTTGTTGGTATTTTTCAATATTGAGGTTGTTGTTATTATTCAATGTTGAGGATGTTGTTGAATTTGTTGGTGTTTTTCAATGTTGAGTTTGTTTTTGTTTTTCAATGTTGAGGTTGTTGTTGAATTTGTTGGTGTTTTTCAATGTTGAGGTTGTTGTTGTTTTTCAATGTTGAGGTTTTTGTTGAATTTGTTGGTGTTTTTCAATGTTGAGGTTCTTGTTGTTTTCAATGTTGAGGTTGTTGTTGAATTTGTTGGTGTTTTTCAATGTTGAGGTTGTTGTTGAATTTGTTGGTGTTTTTCAATGTTGAGGTTGTTGTTGTTTTTCAATGTTGAGGTTGTTGAATTTGTTGGTGTTTTTCAATCTTGAGTTTGTTGTTGAATTTGTTGGTGTTTTTCAATGTTGAGGTTGTTGTTGAATTTGTTGGTGCTTTTCAATGTTGAGGTTGTTGTTGTTTTTCAATGTTGAGGTTGTTGTTGAGTTTGTTGGTGTTTTTCAATGTTGAGGTTGTTGTTGAATTTGTTGGTGTTTTTCAATGTTGAGGTTGTTGAATTTGTTGGTGTTTTTCAATGTTGAGGTTGTTGTTGCTTTTAAATGTTGAGGTTGTTGTTGAATTTGTTGGTGTTTTTCAATTTTGAGGTTGTTGTTGTTTTTCAATGTTGAGGTTGTTGTTGAATTTGATGTTGTTTTTCAATGTCGAGGTTGTTGTTGAATTTGTTGGTGTTTTTCAATGTTGAAGTTGTTGTTGAATTTGTTGGTGTTTTTCAATGTTGAGGTTGCTGTTGTTTTTGAATGTTGAGGTTGTTGTTGAATTTGTTGGTGTTTTTCAATGTTGACATTGTTGTTGTTTTTCAATGTTGAGGTTGTTGTTGAATTTGTTGGTGTTTTTAAATGTTGAAGTTGTTGTTGAATTTGTAGGTGTTTTTCAATGTTGAGGTTGTTGTTGTTTTTCAATGTTGAGGTTGTTGTTGAATTTGATGGTGTTTTTGAATGTCGTGGCTGTTGTTGAATTTGTTGGTGTTTTTCAATGTTGAAGTTGTTGTTGAATTTGTTGGTGTTTTTCAATGTTGAGGTTGTTGTTGTTTTTCAATGTTGAGGTTGTTGTTGAATTTGTTGGATTTTTTCCAATGTTGAGATTGTTGTTGTTTTTCAATATTGAGGTTGTTGTTGAATTTGTTGGTGTTTTTAAATGTTGAGGTTGTTGTTCTTTTTCAATGTTGAGGTTGTTGTTGAATTTGTTGGTGTTTTTCAATTTCGAGGTTGGTGTTGAATTTGTTGGTATTTTTCAATGTTGAGGTTGTTGTTGTTTTTCACTGTTGAGGTTGTTGTTGAATTTGTTGGTGTTTTTCAATGTTGAGGTTGTTGTTGAATTTGTTGGTGTTTTTCAAAGTTGAGGTTGTTTTTGAATTTGTTGGTGTTTTTCATTGTTGAGGTTGTTGTTGTTTTTCACTGTTGAGGTTGTTGTTGAATTTGATGGCGTTTTTCAATGTCGAGGTTGTTGTTGAATTTGTTGGTGTTTTTCAATGTTGAAGTTGTTGTTGAATTTGTTGGTGTTTTTCAATGTTGAGGTTGTTATTCTTTTTCAAAGTTGACGTTGTTGTTGAATTTGTTGGTGTTTTTCAATGTTGAGGTTGTTGTTGTTTTCAATGCTGAGGTTGTTGTTGAATTTGTGGGTGTTTTTCAATGTTGAGGTTTTTGTTGAATTTGTTGGTGTTTTTCTATGTTGAGGTTGTTGTTTTTTTTCAATGTTGAGGTTGTTGTTGTTTTTCAATGTTGAGTTTGTTGTTGAATTTGTTGGTGTTTTTCAATGTTGAGTTTGCTGTTGAATTTGTTGGTGTTTTTCAATGTTGAGGTTGTTGTTGAATTTGTTGGTGTTTTTCAATGTTGAGGTTGTTTTTGTTTTTCAATGTTGAGTTTGTTGTTGAGTTTGTTGGTGTTTTTCAATGTTGAGGTTGTTGTTGAATTTGTTGGTGTTTTTCAATGTTAAGGTTGTTGTTGAATTTGTTGGTGTTTTTCAATGTTGAGGTTGTTGTTGTTTTTAAATGTTGAGGTTGTTGTTGAATTTGTTGGTGTTTTTCAATTTTGAGGTTGTTGTTGTTTTTCAATGTTGCGGATGTTGTTGAATTTGTTGATGTTTTTCCATGATGAGGTTGTTGTTGTTTTTCAAATTTGAGGTTGTTGTTTAATTTGTTGGTGTTTTTCAATGTCGAGGTTGTTGTTGAATTTGTTGGTGTTTTTCAATGTTGAATTTTTTGTTGAATTTGTTGGTGTTTTTCAATGTTGAGGTTGTTGTTTTTCAATATTGAGGTTGTTGTTGAATTTGTTGGTGTTTTTCAATGTTGAGGTTGTTGTTGTTTTTCAATGTTGAGGTTGTTGTTGAATTTGTTGGTGTTTTTCAATGTTGAGGTTGTTTTTGTTTTTAAATGTTGAGGTTGTTGTTGAATTTGTTGGTGTTTTTCAATGTTGAGGTTATTGTTGAATTTGTTGGTGTTTTTCAATGTTGAGGTTGTTGTTGTTTTTCAATGCTGAGGTTGTTGTAGAATTTGTTGGTGTTTTTCAATGTTGAGGTTGTTATTGTTTTTTCAAAGTTGAGGTTGTTGTTGAATTTGTTGGTGTTTTTCAATGTTGAGGTTGCTGTTGTTTTTCAATGCTGAGGTTGTTTTTGAATTTGTGGGTGTTTTTCAAAGTTGAGGTTTTTGTTGAATTTGTTGGTGTTTTTCTATGTTGAGGTTGTTGTTGTTTTTAAATGTTGAGGTTGTTGTTGTTTTTCAATGTTGAGGTTGTTGTTGAATTTGTTGGTGTTTTTCAATGTTGAGGTTGTTGTTGTTTTTCAATGTTGAGGTTTTTGTTGAATTTGTTGGTGTTTTTCAATGTTGAGTTTGTTGTTGAATTTGTTGGTGTTTTTTAATGTTGAGTTTGTTGTTGTATTTGTTGGTGTTTTTTAATGTTGAGGTTGTTGTTGAATTTGTTGTTGTTTTTCAATGTTGAGGTTGTTGTTGTTTTTCAATGTTGAGGTTGTTGTTGAGTTTGTTGGTGTTTTTCAATGTTGAGGTTGTTGTTGAATTTGTTGGTTTTTTTCAAAGTTGAGGTTGTTGTTGAATTTGTTGGTGTTTTTCAATGTTGAGGTTGTTGTTGAATTGTTTGGTGTTTTTCAATGTTGAGGTTGTTGTTATTTTTCAATATTGAGGTTGTTGTTGAATTTGTTTGTGTTTTTCAATGTTGAGGTTGGTGTTGAATTTTTTGGTATTTTTCAATGTTGAGGTTGTTGTTGTTTTTCACTGTTGAGGTTGTTGTTGAATTTTTTGGTGTTTTTCAATGTTGAGGTTGTTGTTGAATTTGTTGGTGTTTTTCAAAGTCGAGGTTGTTTTTGAATTTGTTGGTGTTTTTCATTGTTGAGGTTGTTGTTGTTTTTCACTGTTGAGGTTGTTGTTGAATTTGATGGCGTTTTTCAATGTCGAGGTTGTTGTTGAATTTGTTGGTGTTTTTCAATGTTGAAGTTGTTGTTGAATTTGTTGGTGTTTTTCAATGTTGAGGTTGTTATTCTTTTTCAAAGTTGAGGTTGTTGTTGAATTTGTTGGTGTTTTTCAATGTTGAGGTTGTTGTTGTTTTCAATGCTGAGGTTGTTGTTGAATTTGTGGGTGTTTTTCAATGTTGAGGTTTTTGTTGAATTTGTTGGTGTTTTTCTATGTTGAGGTTGTTGTTGTTTTTCAATGTTGAGGTTGTTGTTTTTCAATGTTGAGGTTGTTGTTGAATTTGTTGGTGTTTTTCAATGTTGAGTTTGTTGTTGAATTTGTTGGTGTTTTTCAATGTTGAGGTTGTTGTTGAATTTGTTGGTGTTTTTCAATGTTGAGTTTGTTTTTGTTTTTCAATGTTGAGTTTGTTGTTGAGTTTGTTGGTGTTTTTCAATGTTGAGGTTGTTGTTGAATTTGTTGGTGTTTTTCAATGTTAAGGTTGTTGTTGAATTTGTTGGGGTTTTTCAATGTTGAGGTTGTTGTTGTTTTTAAATGTTGATGTTGTTGTTGAATTTGTTGGTGTTTTTCAATTTTGAGGTTGTTGTTGTTTTTCAATGTTGCGGTTGTTGTTTAATTTGTTGGTGTTTTTCCATGATGAGGTTGTTGTTGTTTTTCAAAGTTGAGGTTGTTGTTGAATTTGTTGGTGTTTTTCAATGTCGAGGTTGTTGTTGAATTTGTTGGTGTTTTTCAATGTTGAATTTTTTGTTGAATTTGTTGGTGTTTTTCAATGTTGAGGTTGTTGTTTTTCAATGTTGAGGTTGTTGTTGTTTTTCAATGTTGAGGTTGTTGTTGTTTTTCAATGTTGAGGTTGTTGTTGAATTTGTTGGTGTTTTTCAATGTTGAGGTTGTTGTTGTTTGTCAATGTTGAGGTTTTTGTTGAATTTGTTGCTGTTTTTCAATGTTGAGTTTGTTGTTGAATTTGTTGGTGTTTTTCAATGTTGAGGTTGTTGTTGAATTTGTTGGTGTTTTTCAATGTTGAGGTTGTTGTTGTTTTCAATGTAGAGGTTGTTGTTGAGATTGTTGGTGTTTTTCAATGTTGAGGTTGTTGTTCAATTTGTTGGTGTTCTTCAATGTTGAGGTTGTTGTTGAATTTGTTGATGTTTTTCAATGTTGAGGTTGTTGTTGAATTGTTTGGTGTTTTTCAATGTTGAGGTTGTTGTTATTTTTCAATATTGAGGTTGTTGTTGAGTTTGTTTGTGTTTTTCAATGTTGAGGTTGGTGTTGAATTTGTTGGTATTTTTCAATGTTGAGGTTGTTGTTGTTTTTCACTGTTGAGGTTGTTGTTGAATTTGTTGGTGTTTTTCAATGTTGAGGTTGTTGTTGAATTTGTTGATGTTTTTCAAAGTTGAGGTTGTTTTTGAATTTGTTGGTGTTTTTCATTGTTGAGGTTGTTGTTGTTTTTCACTGTTGAGGTTGTTGTTGAATTTGATGGCGTTTTTCAATGTCGAGGTTGTTGTTGAATTTGTTGGTGTTTTTCAATGTTGAAGTTGTTGTTGAATTTGTTGGTGTTTTTCAATGTTGAGGTTGTTATTCTTTTTCAAAGTTGAGGTTGTTGTTGAATTTGTTGGTGTTTTTCAATGTTGAGGTTGTTGTTGTTTTCAATGCTGAGGTTGTTGTTGAATTTATGGCTGTTTTTCAATGTTGAGGTTTTTGTTGAATTTGTTGGTGTTTTTCAATGTTGAGGTTGTTGTTGTTTTTCAAGGTTGAGTTTGTTGTTGAATTTGTTGGTGTTTTTCAATGTTGAGTTTGTTGTTGAATTTGTTGGTGTTTTTCAATGTTGTGGTTGTTGTTGAATTTATTGGTGTTTTTCAATGTTGAGGTTGTTTTTGTTTTTCAATGTTGAGGTTGTTGTTGAGATTGTTGGTGTTTTTCAATGTTGAGGTTGTTGTTGAATTTGTTGGTGTTCTTCAATGTTGAGGTTGTTGTTGAATTTGTTGGTGTTTTTCAATGTTGAGGTTGTTGTTGAATTGTTTGGTGTTTTTCAATGTTGAGGTTGTTGTTATTTTTCAATATTGAGGTTGTTGTTGAATTTCTTTGTGTTTTTCAATGTTGAGGTTGGTGTTGAATTTGTTGGTATTTTTCAATGTTGAGGTTGTTGTTGTTTTTCACAGTTGAGGTTGTTGTTTAATTTGTTGGTGTTTTTCAATGTTGAGGTTGTTGTTGAATTTGTTGATGTTTTTCAAAGTTGAGGTTGTTTTTGAATTTGTTGGTGTTTTTCATTGTTGAGGTTGTTGTTGTTTTTCACGGTTGAGGTTGTTGTTGAATTTGATGGCGTTTTTCAATGTCGAGGTTGTTGTTGAATATGTTGGTGTTTTTCAATGTTGAAGTTGTTGTTGAATTTGTTGGTGTTTTTCAATGTTGAGGTTGTTATTCTTTTTCAAAGTTGAGGTTGTTGTTGAATTTGTGGGTGTTTTTCAATGTTGAGGTTTTTGTTGAATTTGTTGGTGTTTTTCTATGTTGAGGTTGTTGTTGTTTTTCAATGTTGAGGTTGTTGTTGTTTTTCAAGGTTGAGTTTGTTGTTCAATTTGTTGGTGTTTTTCAATGTTGAGTTTGTTGTTGAATTTGTTGGTGTTTTTCAATGTTGTGGTTGTTGTTGAATTTGTTGGTGTTTTTCAATGTTGAGGTTGTTTTTGTTTTTCAATGTTGAGTTTGTTGTTGAGTTTGTTGGTGTTTTTCAATGTTGAGGTTGTTGTTGAATTTGTTGGTGTTTTTCAAAGTTAAGGTTGTTGTTGAATTTGTTGGTGTTTTTCAATGTTGAGGTTGTTGTTTTTAAATGTTGAGGTTGTTGTTGAATTTGTTGGTGTTTTTCAATTTTGAGGTTGTTGTTGTTTTTCAATGTTGCGGTTGTTGTTGAATTTGTTGATGTTTTTCCATGATGAGGTTGTTGTTGTTTTTCAAAGTTGAGGTTGTTGTTGAATTTGTTGATGTTTTTCAATGTCGAGGTTGTTGTTGAATTTGTTGGTGTTTTTCAATGTTGAATTTTTTGTTGAATTTGTTGGTGTTTTTCAATGTTGAGGTTGTTGTTTTTCAATATTGAGGTTGTTGTTGAATTTGTTGGTGTTTTTCAATGTTGAGGTTGTTGTTTTTCAATGTTGAGGTTGTTGTTGAATTTGTTGGTGTTTTTCAATGTTGAGATTGTTTTTGTTTTTCAATGTTGAGGTTGTTGTTGAATTTGTTGGTGTTTTTCAATGTTGAGGTTGTTGTTGAATTTGTTGGTGTTTTTCAATGTTGAGGTTGTTGTTGTTTTTCAATGCTGAGGTTGTTGTAGAATTTGTTGGTGTTTTTCAATGTTGAGGTTGTTATTGTTTTTCAAAGTTGAGGTTGTTGTTGAATTTGTTGGTGTTTTTCAATGTTGAGATTGCTGTTGTTTTTCAATGCTGAGGTTGTTGTTGAATTTGTGGGTGTTTTTCAATGTTGAGGTTTTTGTTGAATTTGTTGGTGTTTTTCTATGTTGAGGTTGTTGTTGTTTTTCAATGTTGAGGTTGTTGTTGTTTTTCAATGTTGAGGTTGTTGTTGAATTTGTTGGTGTTCTTCAATGTTGAGGCTGTTGTTGAATTTGTTGGCGTTTTTAAATGCTGAGGTTGTTGTTGAATTTGTTGGTGTTTTCAATGTTGAGGTTTTTGTTGAATTTGTTGGTGTTTTTCAATGTTGAGGTTGTTGTTGTTTTTCAATGTTGAGGTTGTTGTTGAATTTGATGGTGTTTTTCAATGTCGAGGCTGTTGTTGAATTTGTTGGTGTTTTTCAATGTTGAAGTTGTTGTTGAATTTGTTGTTGTTTTTCAATGTTGAAGTTGTTGTTGAATTTGTTGGTGTTTTTCAATGTTGAGGTTGTTATTCTTTTTCAAAGTTGAGGTTGTTGTTGAATTTGTGGGTGTTTTTCAATGTTGAGGTTTTTGTTGAATTTGTTGGTGTTTTTCTATGTTGAGGTTGTTGTTGTTTTTCAATGTTGAGGTTGTTGTTGTTTTTCAAGGTTGAGTTTGTTGTTGAATTTGTTGGTGTTTTTCAATGTTGAGTTTGTTGTTGAATTTGTTGGTGTTTTTCAATGTTGTGGTTGTTGTTGAATTTGTTGGTGTTTTTCAATGTTGAGGTTGTTTTTGTTTTTCAATGTTGAGTTTGTTGTTGAGTTTGTTGGTGTTTTTCAATGTTGAGGTTGTTGTTGAATTTGTTGGTGTTTTTCAAAGTTAAGGTTTTTGTTGAATTTGTTGGTGTTTTTCAATGTTGAGGTTGTTGTTGTTTTTAAATGTTGAGGTTGTTGTTGAATTTGTTGGTGTTTTTCAATTTTGAGGTTGTTGTTGTTTTTCAATGTTGCGGTTGTTGTTGAATTTGTTGATGTTTTTCCATGATGAGGTTGTTGTTGTTTTTCAAAGTTGAGGTTGTTGTTGAATTTGTTGATGTTTTTCAATGTCGAGGTTGTTGTTGAATGTGTTGGTGTTTTTCAATGTTGAATTTTTTGTTGAATTTGTTGGTGTTTTTCAATGTTGAGGTTGTTGTTTTTCAATATTGAGGTTGTTGTTGAATTTGTTGGTGTTTTTCAATGTTGAGGTTGTTGTTGTTTTTCAATGTTGAGGTTGTTGTTGAATTTGTTGGTGTTTTTCAATGTTGAGATTGTTTTTGTTTTTCAATGTTGAGGTTGTTGTTGAATTTGTTGGTGTTTTTCAATGTTGAGGTTGTTGTTGAATTTGTTGGTGTTTTTCAATGTTGAGGTTGTTGTTGTTTTTCAATGCTGAGGTTGTTGTAGAATTTGTTGGTGTTTTTCAATGTTGAGGTTGTTATTGTTTTTCAAAGTTGAGGTTGTTGTTGAATTTGTTGGTGTTTTTCAATGTTGAGATTGCTGTTGTTTTTCAATGCTGAGGTTGTTGTTGAATTTGTGGGTGATTTTCAATGTTGAGGTTTTTGTTGAATTTGTTGGTGTTTTTCTATGTTGAGGTTGTTGTTGTTTTTCAATGTTGAGGTTGTTGTTGTTTTTCAATGTTGAGGTTGTTGTTGAATTTGTTGGTGTTCTTCAATGTTGAGGCTGTTGTTGAATTTGTTGGCGTTTTTAAATGCTGAGGTTGTTGTTGAATTTGTTGGTGTTTTCAATGTTGAGGTTTTTGTTGAATTTGTTGGTGTTTTTCAATGTTGAGGTTGTTGTTGTTTTTCAATGTTGAGGTTGTTGTTGAATTTGATGGTGTTTTTCAATGTCGAGGCTGTTGTTGAATTTGTTGGTGTTTTTCAATGTTGAAGTTGTTGTTGAATTTGTTGTTGTTTTTCAATTTTGAGGTTGTTGTTGAATTTGTTGGTGTTTTCCAATGTTGAGATTGTTGTTGTTTTTGAATATTGAGGTTGTTGTTGAATTTGTTGGTGTTTTTAAATGTTGAGGTTCTTGAATTTGTTGGTGTTTTTCAATGTTGAGGTTGTTGTTCTTTTTCAATGTTGAGGTTGTTGTTGAATTTGTTGGTTTTTTTCAATTTCGAGGTTGTTGTTGAATTTGTTGGTGTTTTTCAACGTTGAGGTTGTTGTTGTTTTTCAATGTTGAGGTTGTTGTTGAATTTGTTGTTGTTTTTCAATGTTGAGGTTGTTGTTGTTTTTCAATGCTGAGGTTGTTGTTGAATTTGTTGGTGTTTTTCAATGTTGAGGTTGTTGTTGAATTTGTTGGCGTTTTTCAATGTTGAGGTTGTTGTTGTTTTTCAATGTTGAGGTTGTTGTTGAATTTGTTGGTGTTTTTCAATGTTGAGGTTGTTGTTGTTTTTCAATGTTGAGGTTGTTGTTGAATTTGTTGGTGTTTTTCAATGTTGAGGTTGTTGTTGAATTTGTTGGTGTTTTTCAATGTTGAGGTTGTTGTTTTTTTTCAATGTTGAGGTTATTGTTGAATTTGTTGGTGTTTTTCAATGTTGAGGTTGTTGTTGTTTTTCAATGTTGAGGTTGTTGTTGAATTTGTTGGTGTTTTTCAATGTTGAGTTTGTTGTTGTTTTTCAATGTTGAGGTTGTTGTTGAATTTTTTGGTGTTTTCAATGTTGAGGTTTTTGTTGAATTTGTTGGTGTTTTTCAATGTTGAGGTTGTTGTTGTTTTTCAATGTTGAGGTTGTTGTTGAATTTGATGGTGTTTTTCAATGTCGAGGCTGTTGTTGAATTTGTTGGTGTTTTTCAATGTTGAAGTTGTTGTTGAATTTGTTGTTGTTTTTCAATGTTGAGGTTGTTGTTGAATTTGTTGGTGTTTTCCAATGTTGAGATTGTTGTTGTTTTTGAATATTGAGGTTGTTGTTGAATTTGTTGGTGTTTTTAAATGTTGAGGTTCTTGAATTTGTTGGTGTTTTTCAATGTTGAGGTTGTTGTTCTTTTTCAAAGTTGAGGTTGTTGTTGAATTTGTTGGTTTTTTTCAATTTCGAGGTTGTTGTTGAATTTGTTGGTGTTTCTCAATGTTGAAGTTGTTGTTGAATTTGTTGGTGTTTTTCAACGTTGAGGTTGTTGTTGTTTTTCAATGTTGAGGGTGTTGTTGAATTTGTTGTTGTTTTTCAATGTTGAGGTTGTTGTTGTTTTTCAATGCTGAGGTTGTTGTTGAATTTGTTGGTGTTTTTCAATGTTGAGGTTGTTGTTGAATTTGTTGGCGTTTTTCAATGTTGAGGTTGTTGTTGTTTTTCAATGTTGAGGTTGTTGTTGAATTTGTTGGTGTTTTTCAATGTTGAGGTTGTTGTTGTTTTTCAATGTTGAGGTTGTTGTTGAATTTGTTGGTGTTTTTCAATGTTGAGGTTGTTGTTGAATTTGTTGGTGTTTTTCAATGTTGAGGTTGTTGTTTTTTTTCAATGTTGAGGTTATTGTTGAATTTGTTGGTGTTTTTCAATGTTGAGGTTGTTGTTGTTTTTCAATGTTGAGGTTGTTGTTGAATTTGTTGGTGTTTTTCAATGTTGAGTTTGTTGTTGTTTTTCAATGTTGAGGTTGTTGTTGAATTTGTTGGTGTTTTTCAATGTTGAGGTTGTTGTTGTTTTTCAATGTTGATGTTGTTGTTGAATTTGTTGGTGTTTTTCAATGTTGAGGTTGTTGTTGAATTTGTTGGTGTTTTTCAATGTTGAGGTTTGTTGTTGTTTTTCAATGTTGAGGTTGTTGAATTTGTTGGTGTTTTTCAATGTTGAGGTTGTTGTTGTTTTTCAATGTTGAGGTTATTGTTGAATTTGTTGGTATTTTTCAATGTTGAGGTGTTTGTTTTTATTCAATGTTGAGGATGTTGTTGAATTTGTTGGTGTTTTTCAATGTTGAGGTTGTTGTTGTTTTTCAATGTTGAGGTTGTTGTTGAATTTGTTGGTGTTTTTCAATGTTGAGGTTGTTGTTGTTTTTCAATGTTGAGGTTTTTGTTGAATTTGTTGGTGTTTTTCAATGTTGAGGTTGTTGTTGTTTTTCAATGTTGAGGTTGTTGTTGAATTTGTTGGTGTTTTTCAATGTTGAGGTTGTTGTTGAATTTGTTGGTGTTTTTCAATGTTGAGGTTGTTGTTGTTTTTCAATGTTGAGGTTGTTGAATTTGTTGGTGTTTTTCAATCTTGAGTTTGTTGTTGAATTTGTTGGTGCTTTTCAATGTTGAGGTTGTTGTTGAATTTGTTGGTGCTTTTCAATGTTGAGGTTGTTGTTGTTTTTCAATGTTGAGGTTGTTGTTGAGTTTGTTGGTGTTTTTCAATGTTGAGGTTGTTGTTGAATTTGTTGGTGTTTTTCAATGTTGAGGTTGTTGTTGAATTTGTTGGTGTTTTTCAATGTTGAGGTTGTTGTTGCTTTTAAATGTTGAGGTTGTTGTTGAATTTGTTGGTGTTTTTCAATTTTGAGATTGTTGTTGTTTTTCAATGTTGAGGTTGTTGTTGAATTTGATGTTGTTTTTCAATGTCGAGGTTGTTGTTGAATTTGTTGGTGTTTTTCAATCTTGAAGTTGTTGTTGAATTTGTTGGTGTTTTTCAATGTTGAGGTTGCTGTTGTTTTTGAATGTTGAGGTTGTTGTTGAATTTGTTGGTGTTTTTCAATGTTGACATTGTTGTTGTTTTTCAATGTTGAGGTAGTTGTTGAATTTGTTGGTGTTTTTAAATGTTGAAGTTGTTGTTGAATTTGTAGGTGTTTTTCAATGTTGAGGTTGTTGTTGTTTTTCAATGTTGAGGTTGTTGTTGAATTTGATGGTGTTTTTGAATGTCGAGGCTGTTGTTGAATTTGTTGGTGTATTTCAATGTTGAAGTTGTTGTTGAATTTGTTGGTGTTTTTCAATGTTGAGGTTGTTGTTGTTTTTCAATGTTGAGGTTGTTGTTGAATTTGTTGGATTTTTTCCAATGTTGAGATTGTTGTTGTTTTTCAATATTGAGGTTGTTGTTGAATTTGTTGGTTTTTTTAAATGTTGAGGTTGTTGTTCTTTTTCAATGTTGAGGTTGTTGTTGAATTTGTTGGTGTTTTTCAATTTCGAGGTTGTTGTTGAATTTGTTGGTGTTTTTCAATGTTGAAGTTGTTGTTGAATTTGTTGGTGTTTTTCAACGTTGAGGTTGTTGTTGTTTTTCAATGTTGAGGTTGTTGTTGAATTTGTTGGTGTTTTTCAATGTTGAGGTTGTTGTTGTTTTTCAATGCAGAGGTTGTTGTTGAATTTGTTGGTGTTTTTCAATGTTGAGGTTGTTGTTGAATTTGTTGGCGTTTTTCAATGTTGAGGTTGTTGTTGAATTTGTTGGTGTTTTTCAATGTTGAGGTTGTTGTTGTTTTTCAACGTTGAGGTTGTTGTTGAATTTGTTGGTGTTTCTCAATTTCGAGGTTGTTGTTGAATTTGTTGGTGTTTTTCAGTGTTGAAGTTGTTGTTGAATTTGTTGGTGTTTTTCAATGTTGAGGTTGTTGTTTTTCAATGTTGAGGTTGTTGTTGAATTTGTTGGTGTTTTTCAATGTTGAGGTTGTTGTTGTTCTTAAATGCTGAGGTTGTTGTTGATTTTGTTGGTGTTTTTCAATGTTGAGGTTGTTGTTGAATTTGTTGGTGTTTTTCAATGTCGAGGTTGTTGTTGAATTTGTTGGTGTTTTTCAATGTTGAATTTTTTGTTGAATTTGTTCGTGTTTTTCAATGTTGAGGTTGTTGTTTTTCAATATTGAGGTTGTTGTTGAATTTGTTGGTGTTTTTCAATGTTGAGGTTGTTGTTGTTTTTCAATGTTGAGGTTGTTGTTGAATTTGTTGGTGTTTTTCAATGTTGAGGTTGTTTTTGTTTTTCAATGTTGAGGTTGTTGTTGAATTTGTTGGTGTTTTTCAATGTTGAGGTTGTTGTTGAATTTGTTGGTGTTTTTCAATGTTGAGGTTGTTGTTGTTTTTCAATGCTGAGGTTGTTGTAGAATTTCTTGGTGTTTTTCAATGTTGAGGTTGTTATTGTTTTTCAAAGTTGAGGTTGTTGTTGAATTTGTTGGTGTTTTTCAATGTTGAGGTTGCTGTTGTTTTTCAATGTTGATGTTGTTGTTGAATTTGTTGGTGTTTTTCAATGTTGAGGTTGTTGTTGAATTTGTTGGTGTTTTTCAATGTTGAGGTTGTTGTTTTTTTTCAATGTTGAGGTTATTGTTGAATTTGTTGGTGTTTTTCAATGTTGAGGTTGTTGTTGTTTTTCAATGTTGAGGTTGTTGTTGAATTTGTTGGTGTTTTTCAATGTTGAGTTTGTTGTTGTTTTTCAATGTTGAGGATGTTGTTGAATTTGTTGGTGTTTTTCAATGTTGAGGTTGTTGTTGTTTTTCAATGTTGATGTTGTTGTTGAATTTGTTGGTGTTTTTCAATGTTGAGGTTGTTGTTGAATTTGTTGGTGTTTTTCAATGTTGAGGTTTGTTGTTGTTTTTCAATGTTGAGGTTGTTGAATTTGTTGGTGTTTTTCAATGTTGAGGTTGTTGTTGTTTTTCAATGTTGAGGTTATTGTTGAATTTGTTGGTATTTTTCAATGTTGAGGTTGTTGTTATTATTCAATGTTGAGGATGTTGTTGAATTTGTTGATGTTTTTCAATGTTGAGTTTGTTTTTGTTTTTCAATGTTGAGGTTGTTGTTGAATTTGTTGGTTTTTTTCAATGTTGAGGTTGTTGTTGTTTTTCAATGTTTAGGTTGTTGTTGAATTTGTTGGTTTTTTTCAATGTTGAGGTTGTTGTTGTTTTTCAATGTTGAGGTTGTTGTTGAATTTGTTGGTGTTTTTCAATGTTGAGGTTGTTGTTGAATTTGTTGGTGTTTTTCAATGTTGAGGTTGTTGTTGTTTTTCAATGTTGAGGTTGTTGAATTTGTTGGTGTTTTTCAATCTTGAGTTTGTTGTTGAATTTGTTGGTGTTTTTCAATGTTGAGGTTGTTGTTGTTTTTCAATGTTGAGGTTGTTGCTGAGTTTGTTGGTGTTTTTCAATGTTGAGGTTGTTGTTGAATTTGTTGGTGTTTTTCAATGTTGAGGTTGTTGTTGAATTTGTTGGTGTTTTTCAATGTTGAGGTTGTTGTTGCTTTTAAATGTTGAGGTTGTTGTTGAATTTGTTGGTGTTTTTCAATTTTGAGGTTGTTGTTGTTTTTCAATGTTGAGGTTGTTGTTGAATTTGATGTTGTTTTTCAATGTCGAGGTTGTTGTTGAATTTGTTGGTGTTTTTCAATGTTGAAGTTGTTGTTGAATTTGTTGGTGTTTTTCAATGTTGAGGTTGTTTTTGAATTTGTTGGTGTTTTTCATTGTTGAGGTTGTTGTTGTTTTTCACGGTTGAGGTTGTTGTTGAATTTGATGGCGTTTTTCAATGTCGAGGTTGTTGTTGAATATGTTGTTGTTTTTCAATGTTGAAGTTGTTGTTGAATTTGTTGGTGTTTTTCAATGTTGAGGTTGTTATTCTTTTTCAAAGTTTAGGTTGTTGTTGAATTTGTTGGTGTTTTTCAATGTTGAGGTTGTTGTTGTTTTCAATGCTGAGGTTGTTGTTGAATTTGTGGGTGTTTTTCAATGTTGAGGTTTTTGTTGAATTTGTTGGTGTTTTTCTATGTTGAGGTTGTTGTTGTTTTTCAATGTTGAGGTTGTTGTTGTTTTTCAAGGTTGAGTTTGTTGTTGAATTTGTTGGTGTTTTTCAATGTTGAGTTTGTTGTTGAATTTGTTGGTGTTTTTCAATGTTGTAATTGTTGTTGAATTTGTTGGTGTTTGTCAATGTTGAGGTTGTTTTTGTTTTTCAATGTTGAGTTTGTTGTTGAGTTTGTTGGTGTTTTTCAATGTTGAGGTTGTTGTTGAATTTGTTGGTGTTTTTCAAAGTTAAGGTTGTTGTTGAATTTGTTGGTGTTTTTCAATGTTGAGGTTGTTGTTGTTTTTAAATGTTGAGGTTGTTGTTGAATTTGTTGGTGTTTTTCAATTTTGAGGTTGTTGCTGTTTTTCAATGTTGCGGTTGTTGTTGAATTTGTTGATGTTTTTCCATGATGAGGTTGTTGTTGTTTTTCAAAGTTGAGGTTGTTGTTGAATTTGTTGGTGTTTTTCAATGTCGAGGTTGTTGTTGAATTTGTTGGTGTTTTTCAATGTTGAATTTTTTGTTGAATTTGTTGGTGTTTTTCAATGTTGAGGTTGTTGTTTTTCAATATTGAGGTTGTTGTTGAATTTGTTGGTGTTTTTCAATGTTGAGGTTGTTGTTGTTTTTCAATGTTGAGGTTGTTGTTGAATTTGTTGGTGTTTTTCAATGTTGAGATTGTTTTTGTTTTTCAATGTTGAGGTTGTTGTTGAATTTGTTGGTGTTTTTCAATGTTGAGGTTGTTGTTGAATTTGTTGGTGTTTTTCAATGTTGAGGTTGTTGTTGTTTTTCAATGCTGAGGTTGTTGTAGAATTTGTTGGTGTTTTTCAATGTTGAGGTTGCTGTTGTTTTTCAATGCTGAGGTTGTTGTTGAATTTGTGGGTGTTTTTCAATGTTGAGGTTTTTGTTGAATTTGTTGGTGTTTTTCTATGTTGAGGTTGTTGTTGTTTTTCAATGTTGAGGTTGTTGTTGTTTTTCAATGTTGAGGTTGTTGTTGAATTTGTTGGTGTTCTTCAATGTTGAGGCTGTTGTTGAATTTCTTGGCGTTTTTAAATGTTGAGGTTGTTGTTGAATTTGTTGGTGTTTTCAATGTTGAGGTTTTTGTTAAATTTGTTGGTGTTTTTCAATGTTGAGGTTGCTGTTGTTTTTCAATGTTGAGGTTGTTGTTGAATTTGATGGTGTTTTTCAATGTCGAGGCTGTTGTTGAATTTGTTGGTGTTTTTCAATGCTGAAGTTGTTGTTGAATTTGTTGGTGTTTTTCAATGTTGAGGTTGTTGTTGTTTTTCAATGTTGAGGTTGTTGTTGAATTTGTTGGTGTTTTCCAATGTTGAGATTGTTGTTGTTTTTGAATATTGAGGTTGTTGTTGAATTTGTTGGTGTTTTTAAATGTTGAGGTTCTTGAATTTGTTGGTGTTTTTCAATGTTGAGGTTGTTGTTCTTTTTCAATGTTGAGGTTGTTGTTGAATTTGTTGGTTTTTTTCAATTTCGAGGTTGTTGTTGAATTTGTTGGTGTTTTTCAATGTTGAAGTTGTTGTTGAATTTGTTGGTGTTTTTCAACGTTGAGGTTGTTGTTGTTTTTCAATGTTGAGGTTGTTGTTGAATTTGTTGTTGTTTTTCAATGTTGAGGTTGTTGTTGTTTTTCAATGCTGAGGTTGTTGTTGAATTTGTTGGTGTTTTTCAATGTTGAGGTTGTTGTTGAATTTGTTGGCGTTTTTCAATGTTGAGGTTGTTGTTGTTTTTCAATGTTGAGGTTGTTGTTGAATTTGTTGGTGTTTTTCAATGTTGAGGTTGTTGTTGTTTTTCAATGTTGATGTTGTTGTTGAATTTGTTGGTGTTTTTCAATGTTGAGGTTGTTGTTGAATTTCTTGGTGTTTTTCAATGTTGAGGTTTGTTGTTGTTTTTCCATGTTGAGGTTGTTGAATTTTTTGGTGTTTTTCAATGTTGAGGTTGTTGTTGTTTTTCAATGTTGAGGTTATTGTTGAATTTGTTGGTATTTTTCAATGTTGAGGTTGTTGTTATTATTCAATGTTGAGGATGTTGTTGAATTTGTTGGTGTTTTTCAATGTTGAGTTTGTTTTTGTTTTTCAATGTTGAGGTTGTTGTTGAATTTGTTGGTGTTTTTCAATGTTGAGGTTGTTGTTGTTTTTCAATGTTGAGGTTTTTGTTGAATTTGTTGGTGTTTTTCAATGTTGAGGTTGTTGTTGTTTTTCAATGTTGAGGTTGTTGTTGAATTTGTTGGTGTTTTTCAATGTTGAGGTTGTTGTTGAATTTGTTGGTGTTTTTCAATGTTGAGGTTGTTGTTGTTTTTCAATGTTGAGGTTTTTGTTGAATTTGTTGGTGTTTTTCAATGTTGAGGTTGTTGTTGTTTTTCAATGTTGAGGTTGTTGTTGAATTTGTTGGTGTTTTTCAATGTTGAGGTTGTTGTTGAATTTGTTGGTGTTTTTCAATGTTGAGGTTGTTGTTGTTTTTCAATGTTGAGGTTGTTGAATTTGTTGGTGTTTTTCAATCTTGAGTTTGTTGTTGAATTTGTTGGTGCTTTTCAATGTTGAGGTTGTTGTTGAATTTGTTGGTGCTTTTCAATGTTGAGGTTGTTGTTGTTTTTCAATGTTGAGGTTGTTGTTGAGTTTGTTGGTGTTTTTCAATGTTGAGGTTGTTGTTGAATTTGTTGGTGTTTTTCAATGTTGAGGTTGTTGTTGAATTTGTTGGTGTTTTTCAATGTTGAGGTTGTTGTTGCTTTTAAATGTTGAGGTTGTTGTTGAATTTGTTGGTGTTTTTCAATTTTGAGGTTGTTGTTGTTTTTCAATGTTGAGGTTGTTGTTGAATTTGATGTTGTTTTTCAATGTCGAGGTTGTTGTTGAATTTGTTGGTGTTTTTCAATGTTGAAGTTGTTGTTGAATTTGTTGGTGTTTTTCAATGTTGAGGTTGCTGTTGTTTTTGAATGTTGAGGTTGTTGTTGAATTTGTTGGTGTTTTTCAATGTTGACATTGTTGTTGTTTTTCAATGTTGAGGTTGTTGTTGAATTTGTTGGTGTTTTTAAATGTTGAAGTTGTTGTTGAATTTGTAGGTGTTTTTCAATGTTGAGGTTGTTGTTGTTTTTCAATGTTGAGGTTGTTGTTGAATTTGATGGTGTTTTTGAATGTCGAGGCTGTTGTTGAATATGTTGGTGTTTTTCAATGTTGAAGTTGTTGTTGAATTTGTTGGTGTTTTTCAATGTTGAGGTTGTTGTTGTTTTTCAATGTTGAGGTTGTTGTTGAATTTGTTGGATTTTTTCCAATGTTGAGATTGTTGTTGTTTTTCAATATTGAGGTTGTTGTTGAATTTGTTGGTGTTTTTAAATGTTGAGGTTGTTGTTCTTTTTCAATGTTGAGGTTGTTGTTGAATTTGTTGGTGTTTTTCAATTTCGAGGTTGTTGTTGAATTTGTTGGTGTTTTTCAATGTTGAAGTTGTTGTTGAATTTGTTGGTGTTTTTCAACGTTGAGGTTGTTGTTGTTTTTCAATGTTGAGGTTGTTGTTGAATTTGTTGGTGTTTTTCAATGTTGAGGTTGTTGTTGTTTTTCAATGCAGAGGTTGTTGTTGAATTTGTTGGTGTTTTTCAATGTTGAGGTTGTTGTTGAATTTGTTGGCGTTTTTCAATGTTGAGGTTGTTGTTGAATTTGTTGGTGTTTTTCAATGTTGAGGTTGTTGTTGTTTTTCAACGTTGAGGTTGTTGTTGAATTTGTTGGTGTTTCTCAATTTCGAGGTTGTTGTTGAATTTGTTGGTGTTTTTCAGTGTTGAAGTTGTTGTTGAATTTGTTGGTGTTTTTCAATGTTGAGGTTGTTGTTTTTCAATGTTGAGGTTGTTGAATTTGTTGGTGTTTTTCAATGTTGAGGTTGTTGTTGTTCTTAAATGCTGAGGTTGTTGTTGATTTTGTTGGTGTTTTTCAATGTTGAGGTTGTTGTTGAATTTGTTGGTGTTTTTCAATGTCGAGGTTGTTGTTGAATTTGTTGGTGTTTTTCAATGTTGAATTTTTTGTTGAATTTGTTCGTGTTTTTCAATGTTGAGGTTGTTGTTTTTCAATATTGAGGTTGTTGTTGAATATGTTGGTGTTTTTCAATGTTGAAGTTGTTGTTGTTTTTCAATGTTGAGGTTGTTGTTGAATTTGTTGGTGTTTTTCAATGTTGAGGTTGTTTTTGTTTTTCAATGTTGAGGTTGTTGTTGAATTTGTTGGTGTTTTTCAATGTTGAGGTTGTTGTTGAATTTTTTGGTGTTTTTCAATGTTGAGGTTGTTGTTGTTTTTCAATGCTGAGGTTGTTGTACAATTTCTTGGTGTTTTTCAATGTTGAGGTTGTTATTGTTTTTCAAAGTTGAGGTTGTTGTTGAATTTGTTGGTGTTTTTCAATGTTGAGTTTGTTGTTGTTTTTCAATGTTGAGGATGTTGTTGAATTTGTTGGTGTTTTTCAATGTTGAGGTTGTTGTTGAATTTGTTGGTGTTTTTCAATGTTGAATTTTTTGTTGAATTTGTTCGTGTTTTTCAATGTTGAGGTTGTTGTTTTTCAATATTGAGGTTGTTGTTGAATTTGTTGGTGTTTTTCAATGTTGAGGTTGTTGTTGTTTTTCAATGTTGAGGTTGTTGTTGAATTTGTTGGTGTTTTTCAATGTTGAGGTTGTTTTTGTTTTTCAATGTTGAGGTTGTTGTTGAATTTGTTGGTGTTTTTCAATGTTGAGGTTGTTGTTGAATTTGTTGGTGTTTTTCAATGTTGAGGTTGTTGTGTTTTTTCAATGTTGAGGTTATTGTTGAATTTGTTGGTGTTTTTCAATGTTGAGGTTGTTGTTGTTTTTCAATGTTGAGGTTGTTGTTGAATTTGTTGGTGTTTTTCAATGTTGAGTTTGTTGTTGTTTTTCAATGTTGAGGATGTTGTTGAATTTGTTGGTGTTTTTCAATGTTGAGGTTGTTGTTGTTTTTCAATGTTGATGTTGTTGTTGAATTTGTTGGTGTTTTTCAATGTTGAGGTTGTTGTTGAATTTGTTGGTGTTTTTCAATGTTGAGGTTTGTTGTTGTTTTTCAATGTTGAGGTTGTTGAATTTGTTGGTGTTTTTCAATGTTGAGGTTGTTGTTGTTTTTCAATGTTGAGGTTATTGTTGAATTTGTTGGTATTTTTCAATGTTGAGGTTGTTGTTATTATTCAATGTTGAGGATGTTGTTGAATTTGTTGGTGTTTTTCAATGTTGAGTTTGTTTTTGTTTTTCAATGTTGAGGTTGTTGTTGAATTTGTTGGTTTTTTTCAATGTTGAGGTTGTTGTTGTTTTTCAATGTTGAGGTTTTTGTTGAATTTGTTGGTGTTTTTCAATGTTGAGGTTGTTGTTGTTTTTCAATTTTGAGGTTGTTGTTGAATTTGTTGGTGTTTTTCAATGTTGAGGTTGTTGTTGAATTTGTTGGTGTTTTTCAATGTTGAGGTTGTTGTTGTTTTTCAATGTTGAGGTTGTTGAATTTGTTGGTGTTTTTCAATCTTGAGTTTGTTGTTGAATTTGTTGGTGTTTTTCAATGTTGAGGTTGTTGTTGTTTTTCAATGTTGAGGTTGTTGCTGAGTTTGTTGGTGTTTTTCAATGTTGAGGTTGTTGTTGAATTTGTTGGTGTTTTTCAATGTTGAGGTTGTTGTTGAATTTGTTGGTGTTTTTCAATGTTGAGGTTGTTGTTGCTTTTAAATGTTGAGGTTGTTGTTGAATTTGTTGGTGTTTTTCAATTTTGAGGTTGTTGTTGTTTTTCAATGTTGAGGTTGTTGTTGAATTTGATGTTGTTTTTCAATGTCGAGGTTGTTGTTGAATTTGTTGGTGTTTTTCAATGTTGAAGTTGTTGTTGAATTTGTTGGTGTTTTTCAATGTTGAGGTTGTTTTTGAATTTGTTGGTGTTTTTCATTGTTGAGGTTGTTGTTGTTTTTCACGGTTGAGGTTGTTGTTGAATTTGATGGCGTTTTTCAATGTCGAGGTTGTTGTTGAATATGTTGTTGTTTTTCAATGTTGAAGTTGTTGTTGAATTTGTTGGTGTTTTTCAATGTTGAGGTTGTTATTCTTTTTCAAAGTTGAGGTTGTTGTTGAATTTGTTGGTGTTTTTCAATGTTGAGGTTGTTGTTGTTTTCAATGCTGAGGTTGTTGTTGAATTTGTGGGTGTTTTTCAATGTTGAGGTTTTTGTTGAATTTGTTGGTGTTTTTCTATGTTGAGGTTGTTGTTGTTTTTCAATGTTGAGGTTGTTGTTGTTTTTCAAGGTTGAGTTTGTTGTTGAATTTGTTGGTGTTTTTCAATGTTGAGTTTGTTGTTGAATTTGTTGGTGTTTTTCAATGTTGTAATTGTTGTTGAATTTGTTGGTGTTTTTCAATGTTGAGGTTGTTTTTGTTTTTCAATGTTGAGTTTGTTGTTGAGTTTGTTGGTGTTTTTCAATGTTGAGGTTGTTGTTGAATTTGTTGGTGTTTTTCAAAGTTAAGGTTGTTGTTGAATTTGTTGGTGTTTTTCAATGTTGAGGTTGTTGTTGTTTTTAAATGTTGAGGTTGTTGTTGAATTTGTTGGTGTTTTTCAATTTTGAGGTTGCTGCTGTTTTTCAATGTTGCGGTTGTTGTTGAATTTGTTGATGTTTTTCCATGATGAGGTTGTTGTTGTTTTTCAAAGTTGAGGTTGTTGTTGAATTTGTTGGTGTTTTTCAATGTCGAGGTTGTTGTTGAATTTGTTGGTGTTTTTCAATGTTGAATTTTTTGTTGAATTTGTTGGTGTTTTTCAATGTTGAGGTTGTTGTTTTTCAATATTGAGGTTGTTGTTGAATTTGTTGGTGTTTTTCAATGTTGAGGTTGTTGTTGTTTTTCAATGTTGAGGTTGTTGTTGAATTTGTTGGTGTTTTTCAATGTTGAGATTGTTTTTGTTTTTCAATGTTGAGGTTGTTGTTGAATTTGTTGGTGTTTTTCAATGTTGAGGTTGTTGTTGAATTTGTTGGTGTTTTTCAATGTTGAGGTTGTTGTTGTTTTTCAATGCTGAGGTTGTTGTAGAATTTGTTGGTGTTTTTCAATGTTGAGGTTGTTATTGTTTTTCAAAGTTGAGGTTGTTGTTGAATTTGTTGGTGTTTTTCAATGTTGAGGTTGCTGTTGTTTTTCAATGCTGAGGTTGTTGTTGAATTTGTGGGTGTTTTTCAATGTTGAGGTTTTTGTTGAATTTGTTGGTGTTTTTCTATGTTGAGGTTGTTGTTGTTTTTCAATGTTGAGGTTGTTGTTGTTTTTCAATGTTGAGGTTGTTGTTGAATTTGTTGGTGTTCTTCAATGTTGAGGCTGTTGTTGAATTTCTTGGCGTTTTTAAATGTTGAGGTTGTTGTTGAATTTGTTGGTGTTTTCAATGTTGAGGTTTTTGTTGAATTTGTTGGTGTTTTTCAATGTTGAGGTTGCTGTTGTTTTTCAATGTTGAGGTTGTTGTTGAATTTGATGGTGTTTTTCAATGTCGAGGCTGTTGTTGAATTTGTTGGTGTTTTTCAATGCTGAAGTTGTTGTTGAATTTGTTGGTGTTTTTCAATGTTGAGGTTGTTGTTGTTTTTCAATGTTGAGGTTGTTGTTGAATTTGTTGGTGTTTTCCAATGTTGAGATTGTTGTTGTTTTTGAATATTGAGGTTGTTGTTGAATTTGTTGGTGTTTTTAAATGTTGAGGTTCTTGAATTTGTTGGTGTTTTTCAATGTTGAGGTTGTTGTTCTTTTTCAATGTTGAGGTTGTTGTTGAATTTGTTGGTTTTTTTCAATTTCGAGGTTGTTGTTGAATTTGTTGGTGTTTTTCAATGTTGAAGTTGTTGTTGAATTTGTTGGTGTTTTTCAACGTTGAGGTTGTTGTTGTTTTTCAATGTTGAGGTTGTTGTTGAATTTGTTGTTGTTTTTCAATGTTGAGGTTGTTGTTGTTTTTCAATGCTGAGGTTGTTGTTGAATTTGTTGGTGTTTTTCAATGTTGAGGTTGTTGTTGAATTTGTTGGCGTTTTTCAATGTTGAGGTTGTTGTTGTTTTTCAATGTTGAGGTTGTTGTTGAATTTGTTGGTGTTTTTCAATGTTGAGGTTGTTGTTGTTTTTCAATGTTGAGGTTGTTGTTGAATTTGTTGGATTTTTTCCAATGTTGAGATTGTTGTTGTTTTTCAATATTGAGGTTGTTGTTGAATTTGTTGGTGTTTTTAAATGTTGAGGTTGTTGTTCTTTTTCAATGTTGAGGTTGTTGTTGAATTTGTTGGTGTTTTTCAATTTCGAGGTTGTTGTTGAATTTGTTGGTGTTTTTCAATGTTGAAGTTGTTGTTGAATTTGTTGGTGTTTTTCAACGTTGAGGTTGTTGTTGTTTTTCAATGTTGAGGTTGTTGTTGAATTTGTTGGTGTTTTTCAATGTTGAGGTTGTTGTTGTTTTTCAATGCAGAGGTTGTTGTTGAATTTGTTGGTGTTTTTCAATGTTGAGGTTGTTGTTGAATTTGTTGGCGTTTTTCAATGTTGAGGTTGTTGTTGAATTTGTTGGTGTTTTTCAATGTTGAGGTTGTTGTTGTTTTTCAACGTTGAGGTTGTTGTTGAATTTGTTGGTGTTTCTCAATTTCGAGGTTGTTGTTGAATTTGTTGGTGTTTTTCAGTGTTGAAGTTGTTGTTGAATTTGTTGGTGTTTTTCAATGTTGAGGTTGTTGTTTTTCAATGTTGAGGTTGTTGAATTTGTTGGTGTTTTTCAATGTTGAGGTTGTTGTTGTTCTTAAATGCTGAGGTTGTTGTTGATTTTGTTGGTGTTTTTCAATGTTGAGGTTGTTGTTGAATTTGTTGGTGTTTTTCAATGTCGAGGTTGTTGTTGAATTTGTTGGTGTTTTTCAATGTTGAATTTTTTGTTGAATTTGTTCGTGTTTTTCAATGTTGAGGTTGTTGTTTTTCAATATTGAGGTTGTTGTTGAATTTGTTGGTGTTTTTCAATGTTGAGGTTGTTGTTGTTTTTCAATGTTGAGGTTGTTGTTGAATTTGTTGGTGTTTTTCAATGTTGAGGTTGTTTTTGTTTTTCAATGTTGAGGTTGTTGTTGAATTTGTTGGTGTTTTTCAATGTTGAGGTTGTTGTTGAATTTTTTGGTGTTTTTCAATGTTGAGGTTGTTGTTGTTTTTCAATGCTGAGGTTGTTGTAGAATTTCTTGGTGTTTTTCAATGTTGAGGTTGTTATTGTTTTTCAAAGTTGAGGTTGTTGTTGAATTTGTTGGTGTTTTTCAATGTTGAGTTTGTTGTTGTTTTTCAATGTTGAGGATGTTGTTGAATTTGTTGGTGTTTTTCAATGTTGAGGTTGTTGTTGAATTTGTTGGTGTTTTTCAATGTTGAATTTTTTGTTGAATTTGTTCGTGTTTTTCAATGTTGAGGTTGTTGTTTTTCAATATTGAGGTTGTTGTTGAATTTGTTGGTGTTTTTCAATGTTGAGGTTGTTGTTGTTTTTCAATGTTGAGGTTGTTGTTGAATTTGTTGGTGTTTTTCAATGTTGAGGTTGTTTTTGTTTTTCAATGTTGAGGTTGTTGTTGAATTTGTTGGTGTTTTTCAATGTTGAGGTTGTTGTTGAATTTGTTGGTGTTTTTCAATGTTGAGGTTGTTGTTGTTTTTCAATGCTGAGGTTGTTGTAGAATTTCTTGGTGTTTTTCAATGTTGAGGTTGTTATTGTTTTTCAAAGTTGAGGTTGTTGTTGAATTTGTTGGTGTTTTTCAATGTTGAGGTTGCTGTTGTTTTTCAATGTTGATGTTGTTGTTGAATTTGTTGGTGTTTTTCAATGTTGAGGTTGTTGTTGAATTTGTTGGTGTTTTTCAATGTTGAGGTTGTTGTTTTTTTTCAATGTTGAGGTTATTGTTGAATTTGTTGGTGTTTTTCAATGTTGAGGTTGTTGTTGTTTTTCAATGTTGAGGTTGTTGTTGAATTTGTTGGTGTTTTTCAATGTTGAGTTTGTTGTTGTTTTTCAATGTTGAGGATGTTGTTGAATTTGTTGGTGTTTTTCAATGTTGAGGTTGTTGTTGTTTTTCAATGTTGATGTTGTTGTTGAATTTGTTGGTGTTTTTCAATGTTGAGGTTGTTGTTGAATTTGTTGGTGTTTTTCAATGTTGAGGTTTGTTGTTGTTTTTCAATGTTGAGGTTGTTGAATTTGTTGGTGTTTTTCAATGTTGAGGTTGTTGTTGTTTTTCAATGTTGAGGTTATTGTTGAATTTGTTGGTATTTTTCAATGTTGAGGTTGTTGTTATTATTCAATGTTGAGGATGTTGTTGAATTTGTTGGTGTTTTTCAATGTTGAGTTTGTTTTTGTTTTTCAATGTTGAGGTTGTTGTTGAATTTGTTGGTTTTTTTCAATGTTGAGGTTGTTGTTGTTTTTCAATGTTGAGGTTTTTGTTGAATTTGTTGGTGTTTTTCAATGTTGAGGTTGTTGTTGTTTTTCAATGTTGAGGTTGTTGTTGAATTTGTTGGTGTTTTTCAATGTTGAGGTTGTTGTTGAATTTGTTGGTGTTTTTCAATGTTGAGGTTGTTGTTGTTTTTTAATGTTGAGGTTGTTGAATTTGTTGGTGTTTTTCAATCTTGAGTTTGTTGTTGAATTTGTTGGTGTTTTTCAATGTTGAGGTTGTTGTTGTTTTTCAATGTTGAGGTTGTTGCTGAGTTTGTTGGTGTTTTTCAATGTTGAGGTTGTTGTTGAATTTGTTGGTGTTTTTCAATGTTGAGGTTGTTGTTGAATTTGTTGGTGTTTTTCAATGTTGAGGTTGTTGTTGCTTTTAAATGTTGAGGTTGTTGTTGAATTTGTTGGTGTTTTTCAATTTTGAGGTTGTTGTTGTTTTTCAATGTTGAGGTTGTTGTTGAATTTGATGTTGTTTTTCAATGTCGAGGTTGTTGTTGAATTTGTTGGTGTTTTTCAATGTTGAAGTTGTTGTTGAATTTGTTGGTGTTTTTCAATGTTGAGGTTGTTTTTGAATTTGTTGGTGTTTTTCATTGTTGAGGTTGTTGTTGTTTTTCACGGTTGAGGTTGTTGTTGAATTTGATGGCGTTTTTCAATGTCGAGGTTGTTGTTGAATATGTTGTTGTTTTTCAATGTTGAAGTTGTTGTTGAATTTGTTGGTGTTTTTCAATGTTGAGGTTGTTATTCTTTTTCAAAGTTGAGGTTGTTGTTGAATTTGTTGGTGTTTTTCAATGTTGAGGTTGTTGTTGTTTTCAATGCTGAGGTTGTTGTTGAATTTGTGGGTGTTTTTCAATGTTGAGGTTTTTGTTGAATTTGTTGGTATTTTTCTATGTTGAGGTTGTTGTTGTTTTTCAATGTTGAGGTTGTTGTTGTTTTTCAAGGTTGAGTTTGTTGTTGAGTTTGTTGGTGTTTTTCAATGTTGAGGTTGTTGTTGAATTTGTTGGTGTTTTTCAAAGTTAAGGTTGTTGTTGAATTTGTTGGTGTTTTTCAATGTTGAGGTTGTTTTTGTTTTTCAATGTTGAGTTTGTTGTTGAGTTTGTTGGTGTTTTTCAATGTTGAGGTTGTTGTTGAATTTGTTGGTGTTTTTCAAAGTTAAGGTTGTTGTTGAATTTGTTGGTGTTTTTCAATGTTGAGGTTGTTGTTGTTTTTAAATGTTGAGGTTGTTGTTGAATTTGTTGGTGTTTTTCAATTTTGAGGTTGTTGCTGTTTTTCAATGTTGCGGTTGTTGTTGAATTTGTTGATGTTTTTCCATGATGAGGTTGTTGTTGTTTTTCAAAGTTGAGGTTGTTGTTGAATTTGTTGGTGTTTTTCAATGTCGAGGTTGTTGTTGAATTTGTTGGTGTTTTTCAATGTTGAATTTTTTGTTGAATTTGTTGGTGTTTTTCAATGTTGAGGTTGTTGTTTTTCAATATTGAGGTTGTTGTTGAATTTGTTGGTGTTTTTCAATGTTGAGGTTGTTGTTGTTTTTCAATGTTGAGGTTGTTGTTGAATTTGTTGGTGTTTTTCAATGTTGAGATTGTTTTTGTTTTTCAATGTTGAGGTTGTTGTTGAATTTGTTGGTGTTTTTCAATGTTGAGGTTGTTGTTGAATTTGTTGGTGTTTTTCAATGTTGAGGTTGTTGTTGTTTTTCAATGCTGAGGTTGTTGTAGAATTTGTTGGTGTTTTTCAATGTTGAGGTTGTTATTGTTTTTCAAAGTTGAGGTTGTTGTTGAATTTGTTGGTGTTTTTCAATGTTGAGGTTGCTGTTGTTTTTCAATGCTGAGGTTGTTGTTGAATTTGTGGGTGTTTTTCAATGTTGAGGTTTTTGTTGAATTTGTTGGTGTTTTTCTATGTTGAGGTTGTTGTTGTTTTTCAATGTTGAGGCTGTTGTTGTTTTTCAATGTTGAGGTTGTTGTTGAATTTGTTGGTGTTCTTCAATGTTGAGGCTGTTGTTGAATTTGTTGGTGTTTTCAATGTTGAGGTTTTTGTTGAATTTGTTGGTGTTTTTCAATGTTGAGGTTGCTGTTGTTTTTCAATGTTGAGGTTGTTGTTGAATTTGATGGTGTTTTTCAATGTCGAGGCTGTTGTTGAATTTGTTGGTGTTTTTCAATGCTGAAGTTGTTGTTGAATTTGTTGGTGTTTTTCAATGTTGAGGTTGTTGTTGTTTTTCAATGTTGAGGTTGTTGTTGAATTTGTTGGTGTTTTCCAATGTTGAGATTGTTGTTGTTTTTGAATATTGAGGTTGTTGTTGAATTTGTTGGTGTTTTTAAATGTTGAGGTTCTTGAATTTGTTGGTGTTTTTCAATGTTGAGGTTGTTGTTCTTTTTCAATGTTGAGGTTGTTGTTGAATTTGTTGGTTTTTTTCAATTTCGAGGTTGTTGTTGAATTTGTTGGTGTTTTTCAATGTTGAAGTTGTTGTTGAATTTGTTGGTGTTTTTCAACGTTGAGGTTGTTGTTGTTTTTCAATGTTGAGGTTGTTGTTGAATTTGTTGTTGTTTTTCAATGTTGAGGTTGTTGTTGTTTTTCAATGCTGAGGTTGTTGTTGAATTTGTTGGTGTTTTTCAATGTTGAGGTTGTTGTTGAATTTGTTGGCGTTTTTCAATGTTGAGGTTGTTGTTGTTTTTCAATGTTGAGGTTGTTGTTGAATTTGTTGGTGTTTTTCAATGTTGAGGTTGTTGTTGTTTTTCAATGTTGAGGTTGTTGTTGAATTTGTTGGTGTTTTTCAATGTTGAGGTTGTTGTTGAATTTGTTGGTGTTTTTCAATGTTGAGGTTTTTGTTTTTTTTCAATGTTGAGGTTATTGTTGAATTTGTTGGTGTTTTTCAATGTTGAGGTTGTTGTTGTTTTTCAATGTTGAGGTTGCTGTTGAATTTGTTGGTGTTTTTCAATGTTGAGTTTGTTGTTGTTTTTCAATGTTGAGGTTGTTGTTGAATTTGTTGGTGTTTTTCAATGTTGAGGTTGTTGTTGTTTTTCAATGTTGATGTTGTTGTTGAATTTGTTGGTGTTTTTCAATGTTGAGGTTGTTGTTGAATTTCTTGGTGTTTTTCAATGTTGAGGTTTGTTGTTGTTTTTCCATGTTGAGGTTGTTGAATTTGTTGGTGTTTTTCAATGTTGAGGTTGTTGTTGTTTTTCAATGTTGAGGTTATTGTTGAATTTGTTGGTATTTTTCAATGTTGAGGTTGTTGTTATTATTCAATGTTGAGGATGTTGTTGAATTTGTTGGTGTTTTTCAATGTTGAGTTTGTTTTTGTTTTTCAATGTTGAGGTTGTTGTTGAATTTGTTGGTGTTTTTCAATGTTGAGGTTGTTGTTGTTTTTCAATGTTGAGGTTTTTGTTGCATTTGTTGGTGTTTTTCAATGTTGAGGTTGTTGTTGTTTTTCAATGTTGAGGTTGTTGTTGAATTTGTTGGTGTTTTTCAATGTTGAGGTTGTTGTTGAATTTGTTGGTGTTTTTCAATGTTGAGGTTGTTGTTGTTTTTCAATGTCGAGGTTTTTGTTGAATTTGTTGGTGTTTTTCAATGTTGAGGTTGTTGTTGTTTTTCAATGTTGAGGTTGTTGTTGAATTTGTTGGTGTTCTTCAATGTTGAGGTTGTTGTTGAATTTGTTGGTGTTTTTCAATGTTGAGGTTGTTGTTGTTTTTCAATGTTGAGGTTGTTGAATTT
Organism: Isurus oxyrinchus; assembly: GCA_026770705.1. Classification (NCBI taxonomy): domain Eukaryota; kingdom Metazoa; phylum Chordata; class Chondrichthyes; order Lamniformes; family Lamnidae; genus Isurus; species Isurus oxyrinchus. Next base: position 119,541 of record JANJGN010000816.1, read on the forward strand.
GTTGGTGTTTTTCAATCTTGAGTTTGTTGTTGAATTTGTTGGTGCTTTTCAATGTTGAGGTTGTTGTTGAATTTGTTGGTGCTTTTCAATGTTGAGGTTGTTGTTGTTTTTCAATGTTGAGGTTGTTGTTGAGTTTGTTGGTGTTTTTCAATGTTGAGGTTGTTGTTGAATTTGTTGGTGTTTTTCAATGTTGAGGTTGTTGTTGAATTTGTTGTTGTTTTTCAATGTTGAGGTTGTTGTTGCTTTTAAATGTTGAGGTTGTTGTTGAATTTGTTGGTGTTTTTCAATTTTGAGGTTGTTGTTGTTTTTCAATGTTGAGGTTGTTGTTGAATTTGATGTTGTTTTTCAATGTCGAGGTTGTTGTTGAATTTGTTGGTGTTTTTCAATGTTGAAGTTGTTGTTGAATTTGTTGGTGTTTTTCAATGTTGAGGTTGCTGTTGTTTTTGAATGTTGAGGTTGTTGTTGAATTTGTTGGTGTTTTTCAATGTTGACATTGTTGTTGTTTTTCAATGTTGAGGTTGTTGTTGAATTTGTTGGTGTTTTTAAATGTTGAAGTTGTTGTTGAATTTGTAGGTGTTTTTCAATGTTGAGGTTGTTGTTGTTTTTCAATGTTGAGGTTGTTGTTGAATTTGATGGTGTTTTTGAATGTCGAGGCTGTTGTTGAATTTGTTGGTGTTTTTCAATGTTGAAGTTGTTGTTGAATTTGTTGGTGTTTTTCAATGTTGAGGTTGTTGTTGTTTTTCAATGTTGAGGTTGTTGTTGAATTTGTTGGATTTTTTCCAATGTTGAGATTGTTGTTGTTTTTCAATATTGAGGTTGTTGTTGAATTTGTTGGTGTTTTTAAATGTTGAGGTTGTTGTTCTTTTTCAATGTTGAGGTTGTTGTTGAATTTGTTGGTGTTTTTCAATTTCGAGGTTGTTGTTGAATTTGTTGGTGTTTTTCAATGTTGAAGTTGTTGTTGAATTTGTTGGTGTTTTTCAACGTTGAGGTTGTTGTTGTTTTTCAATGTTGAGGTTGTTGTTGAATTTGTTGGTGTTTTTCAATGTTGATGTTGTTGTTGTTTTTCAATGCAGAGGTTGTTGTTGAATTTGTTGGTGTTTTTCAATGTTGAGGTTGTTGTTGAATTTGTTGGCGTTTTTCAATGTTGAGGTTGTTGTTGAATTTGTTGGTGTTTTTCAATGTTGAGGTTGTTGTTGTTTTTCAACGTTGAGGTTGTTGTTGAATTTGTTGGTGTTTCTCAATTTCGAGGTTGTTGTTGAATTTGTTGGTGTTTTTCAGTGTTGAAGTTGTTGTTGAATTTGTTGGTGTTTTTCAATGTTGAGGTTGTTGTTTTTCAATGTTGAGGTTGTTGAATTTGTTGGTGTTTTTCAATGTTGAGGTTGTTGTTGTTCTTAAATGCTGAGGTTGTTGTTGATTTTGTTGGTGTTTTTCAATGTTGAGGTTGTTGTTGAATTTGTTGGTGTTTTTCAATGTCGAGGTTGTTGTTGAATTTGTTGGTGTTTTTCAATGTTGAATTTTTTGTTGAATTTGTTCGTGTTTTTCAATGTTGAGGTTGTTGTTTTTCAATATTGAGGTTGTTGTTGAATTTGTTGGTGTTTTTCAATGTTGAGGTTGTTGTTGTTTTTCAATGTTGAGGTTGTTGTTGAATTTGTTGGTGTTTTTCAATGTTGAGGTTGTTTTTGTTGTTCAATGTTGAGGTTGTTGTTGAATTTGTTGGTGTTTTTCAATGTTGAGGTTGTTGTTGAATTTTTTGGTGTTTTTCAATGTTGAGGTTGTTGTTGTTTTTCAATGCTGAGGTTGTTGTAGAATTTCTTGGTGTTTTTCAATGTTGAGGTTGTTATTGTTTTTCAAAGTTGAGGTTGTTGTTGAATTTGTTGGTGTTTTTCAATGTTGAGTTTGTTGTTGTTTTTCAATGTTGAGGATGTTGTTGAATTTGTTGGTGTTTTTCAATGTTGAGGTTGTTGTTGTTTTTCAATGTTGATGTTGTTGTTGAATTTGTTGGTGTTTTTCAATGTTGAGGTTGTTGTTGAATTTGTTGGTGTTTTTCAATGTTGAGGTTTGTTGTTGTTTTTCAATGTTGAGGTTGTTGAATTTGTTGGTGTTTTTCAATGTTGAGGTTGTTGTTGTTTTTCAATGTTGAGGTTATTGTTGAATTTGTTGGTATTTTTCAATGTTGAGGTTGTTGTTATTATTCAATGTTTAGGATGTTGTTGAATTTGTTGGTGTTTTTCAATGTTGAGTTTGTTTTTGTTTTTCAATGTTGAGGTTGTTGTTGAATTTGTTGGTTTTTTTCAATGTTGAGGTTGTTGTTGTTTTTCAATGTTGAGGTTTTTGTTGAATTTGTTGGTGTTTTTCAATGTTGAGGTTGTTGTTGTTTTTCAATTTTGAGGTTGTTGTTGAATTTGTTGGTGTTTTTCAATGTTGAGGTTGTTGTTGAATTTGTTGGTGTTTTTCAATGTTGAGGTTGTTGTTGTTTTTCAATGTTGAGGTTGTTGAATTTGTTGGTGTTTTTCAATCTTGAGTTTGTTGTTGAATTTGTTGGTGTTTTTCAATGTTGAGGTTGTTGTTGTTTTTCAATGTTGAGGTTGTTGCTGAGTTTGTTGGTGTTTTTCAATGTTGAGGTTGTTGTTGAATTTGTTGGTGTTTTTCAATGTTGAGGTTGTTGTTGAATTTGTTGGTGTTTTTCAATGTTGAGGTTGTTGTTGCTTTTAAATGTTGAGGTTGTTGTTGAATTTGTTGGTGTTTTTCAATTTTGAGGTTGTTGTTGTTTTTCAATGTTGAGGTTGTTGTTGAATTTGATGTTGTTTTTCAATGTCGAGGTTGTTGTTGAATTTGTTGGTGTTTTTCAATGTTGAAGTTGTTGTTGAATTTGTTGGTGTTTTTCAATGTTGAGGTTGTTTTTGAATTTGTTGGTGTTTTTCATTGTTGAGGTTGTTGTTGTTTTTCACGGTTGAGGTTGTTGTTGAATTTGATGGCGTTTTTCAATGTCGAGGTTGTTGTTGAATATGTTGTTGTTTTTCAATGTTGAAGTTGTTGTTGAATTTGTTGGTGTTTTTCAATGTTGAGGTTGTTATTCTTTTTCAAAGTTGAGGTTGTTGTTGAATTTGTTGGTGTTTTTCAATGTTGAGGTTGTTGTTGTTTTCAATGCTGAGGTTGTTGTTGAATTTGTGGGTGTTTTTCAATGTTGAGGTTTTTGTTGAATTTGTTGGTGTTTTTCTATGTTGAGGTTGTTGTTGTTTTTCAATGTTGAGGTTGTTGTTGTTTTTCAAGGTTGAGTTTGTTGTTGAATTTGTTGGTGTTTTTCAATGTTGAGTTTGTTGTTGAATTTGTTGGTGTTTTTCAATGTTGTAATTGTTGTTGAATTTGTTGGTGTTTTTCAATGTTGAGGTTGTTTTTGTTTTTCAATGTTGAGTTTGTTGTTGAGTTTGTTGGTGTTTTTCAATGTTGAGGTTGTTGTTGAATTTGTTGGTGTTTTTCAAAGTTAAGGTTGTTGTTGAATTTGTTGGTGTTTTTCAATGTTGAGGTTGTTGTTGTTTTTAAATGTTGAGGTTGTTGTTGAATTTGTTGGTGTTTTTCAATTTTGAGGTTGCTGCTGTTTTTCAATGTTGCGGTTGTTGTTGAATTTGTTGATGTTTTTCCATGATGAGGTTGTTGTTGTTTTTCAAAGTTGAGGTTGTTGTTGAATTTGTTGGTGTTTTTCAATGTCGAGGTTGTTGTTGAATTTGTTGGTGTTTTTCAATGTTGAATTTTTTGTTGAATTTGTTGGTGTTTTTCAATGTTGAGGTTGTTGTTTTTCAATATTGAGGTTGTTGTTGAATTTGTTGGTGTTTTTCAATGTTGAGGTTGTTGTTGTTTTTCAATGTTGAGGTTGTTGTTGAATTTGTTGGTGTTTTTCAATGTTGAGATTGTTTTTGTTTTTCAATGTTGAGGTTGTTGTTGAATTTGTTGGTGTTTTTCAATGTTGAGGTTGTTGTTGAATTTGTTGGTGTTTTTCAATGTTGAGGTTGTTGTTGTTTTTCAATGCTGAGGTTGTTGTAGAATTTGTTGGTGTTTTTCAATGTTGAGGTTGTTATTGTTTTTCAAAGTTGAGGTTGTTGTTGAATTTGTTGGTGTTTTTCAATGTTGAGGTTGCTGTTGTTTTTCAATGCTGAGGTTGTTGTTGAATTTGTGGGTGTTTTTCAATGTTGAGGTTTTTGTTGAATTTGTTGGTGTTTTTCTATGTTGAGGTTGTTGTTGTTTTTCAATGTTGAGGTTGTTGTTGTTTTTCAATGTTGAGGTTGTTGTTGAATTTGTTGGTGTTCTTCAATGTTGAGGCTGTTGTTGAATTTCTTGGCGTTTTTAAATGTTGAGGTTGTTGTTGAATTTGTTGGTGTTTTCAATGTTGAGGTTTTTGTTGAATTTGTTGGTGTTTTTCAATGTTGAGGTTGCTGTTGTTTTTCAATGTTGAGGTTGTTGTTGAATTTGATGGTGTTTTTCAATGTCGAGGCTGTTGTTGAATTTGTTGGTGTTTTTCAATGCTGAAGTTGTTGTTGAATTTGTTGGTGTTTTTCAATGTTGAGGTTGTTGTTGTTTTTCAATGTTGAGGTTGTTGTTGAATTTGTTGGTGTTTTCCAATGTTGAGATTGTTGTTGTTTTTGAATATTGAGGTTGTTGTTGAATTTGTTGGTGTTTTTAAATGTTGAGGTTCTTGAATTTGTTGGTGTTTTTCAATGTTGAGGTTGTTGTTCTTTTTCAATGTTGAGGTTGTTGTTGAATTTGTTGGTTTTTTTCAATTTCGAGGTTGTTGTTGAATTTGTTGGTGTTTTTCAATGTTGAAGTTGTTGTTGAATTTGTTGGTGTTTTTCAACGTTGAGGTTGTTGTTGTTTTTCAATGTTGAGGTTGTTGTTGAATTTGTTGTTGTTTTTCAATGTTGAGGTTGTTGTTGTTTTTCAATGCTGAGGTTGTTGTTGAATTTGTTGGTGTTTTTCAATGTTGAGGTTGTTGTTGAATTTGTTGGCGTTTTTCAATGTTGAGGTTGTTGTTGTTTTTCAATGTTGAGGTTGTTGTTGAATTTGTTGGTGTTTTTCAATGTTGAGGTTGTTGTTGTTTTTCAATGTTGAGGTTGTTGTTGAATTTGTTGGATTTTTTCCAATGTTGAGATTGTTGTTGTTTTTCAATATTGAGGTTGTTGTTGAATTTGTTGGTGTTTTTAAATGTTGAGGTTGTTGTTCTTTTTCAATGTTGAGGTTGTTGTTGAATTTGTTGGTGTTTTTCAATTTCGAGGTTGTTGTTGAATTTGTTGGTGTTTTTCAATGTTGAAGTTGTTGTTGAATTTGTTGGTGTTTTTCAACGTTGAGGTTGTTGTTGTTTTTCAATGTTGAGGTTGTTGTTGAATTTGTTGGTGTTTTTCAATGTTGAGGTTGTTGTTGTTTTTCAATGCAGAGGTTGTTGTTGAATTTGTTGGTGTTTTTCAATGTTGAGGTTGTTGTTGAATTTGTTGGCGTTTTTCAATGTTGAGGTTGTTGTTGAATTTGTTGGTGTTTTTCAATGTTGAGGTTGTTGTTGTTTTTCAACGTTGAGGTTGTTGTTGAATTTGTTGGTGTTTCTCAATTTCGAGGTTGTTGTTGAATTTGTTGGTGTTTTTCAGTGTTGAAGTTGTTGTTGAATTTGTTGGTGTTTTTCAATGTTGAGGTTGTTGTTTTTCAATGTTGAGGTTGTTGAATTTGTTGGTGTTTTTCAATGTTGAGGTTGTTGTTGTTCTTAAATGCTGAGGTTGTTGTTGATTTTGTTGGTGTTTTTCAATGTTGAGGTTGTTGTTGAATTTGTTGGTGTTTTTCAATGTCGAGGTTGTTGTTGAATTTGTTGGTGTTTTTCAATGTTGAATTTTTTGTTGAATTTGTTCGTGTTTTTCAATGTTGAGGTTGTTGTTTTTCAATATTGAGGTTGTTGTTGAATTTGTTGGTGTTTTTCAATGTTGAGGTTGTTGTTGTTTTTCAATGTTGAGGTTGTTGTTGAATTTGTTGGTGTTTTTCAATGTTGAGGTTGTTTTTGTTTTTCAATGTTGAGGTTGTTGTTGAATTTGTTGGTGTTTTTCAATGTTGAGGTTGTTGTTGAATTTTTTGGTGTTTTTCAATGTTGAGGTTGTTGTTGTTTTTCAATGCTGAGGTTGTTGTAGAATTTCTTGGTGTTTTTCAATGTTGAGGTTGTTATTGTTTTTCAAAGTTGAGGTTGTTGTTGAATTTGTTGGTGTTTTTCAATGTTGAGTTTGTTGTTGTTTTTCAATGTTGAGGATGTTGTTGAATTTGTTGGTGTTTTTCAATGTTGAGGTTGTTGTTGAATTTGTTGGTGTTTTTCAATGTTGAATTTTTTGTTGAATTTGTTCGTGTTTTTCAATGTTGAGGTTGTTGTTTTTCAATATTGAGGTTGTTGTTGAATTTGTTGGTGTTTTTCAATGTTGAGGTTGTTGTTGTTTTTCAATGTTGAGGTTGTTGTTGAATTTGTTGGTGTTTTTCAATGTTGAGGTTGTTTTTGTTTTTCAATGTTGAGGTTGTTGTTGAATTTGTTGGTGTTTTTCAATGTTGAGGTTGTTGTTGAATTTGTTGGTGTTTTTCAATGTTGAGGTTGTTGTTGTTTTTCAATGCTGAGGTTGTTGTAGAATTTCTTGGTGTTTTTCAATGTTGAGGTTGTTATTGTTTTTCAAAGTTGAGGTTGTTGTTGAATTTGTTGGTGTTTTTCAATGTTGAGGTTGCTGTTGTTTTTCAATGTTGATGTTGTTGTTGAATTTGTTGGTGTTTTTCAATGTTGAGGTTGTTGTTGAATTTGTTGGTGTTTTTCAATGTTGAGGTTGTTGTTTTTTTTCAATGTTGAGGTTATTGTTGAATTTGTTGGTGTTTTTCAATGTTGAGGTTGTTGTTGTTTTTCAATGTTGAGGTTGTTGTTGAATTTGTTGGTGTTTTTCAATGTTGAGTTTGTTGTTGTTTTTCAATGTTGAGGATGTTGTTGAATTTGTTGGTGTTTTTCAATGTTGAGGTTGTTGTTGTTTTTCAATGTTGATGTTGTTGTTGAATTTGTTGGTGTTTTTCAATGTTGAGGTTGTTGTTGAATTTGTTGGTGTTTTTCAATGTTGAGGTTTGTTGTTGTTTTTCAATGTTGAGGTTGTTGAATTTGTTGGTGTTTTTCAATGTTGAGGTTGTTGTTGTTTTTCAATGTTGAGGTTATTGTTGAATTTGTTGGTATTTTTCAATGTTGAGGTTGTTGTTATTATTCAATGTTGAGGATGTTGTTGAATTTGTTGGTGTTTTTCAATGTTGAGTTTGTTTTTGTTTTTCAATGTTGAGGTTGTTGTTGAATTTGTTGGTTTTTTTCAATGTTGAGGTTGTTGTTGTTTTTCAATGTTGAGGTTTTTGTTGAATTTGTTGGTGTTTTTCAATGTTGAGGTTGTTGTTGTTTTTCAATGTTGAGGTTGTTGTTGAATTTGTTGGTGTTTTTCAATGTTGAGGTTGTTGTTGAATTTGTTGGTGTTTTTCAATGTTGAGGTTGTTGTTGTTTTTCAATGTTGAGGTTGTTGAATTTGTTGGTGTTTTTCAATCTTGAGTTTGTTGTTGAATTTGTTGGTGTTTTTCAATGTTGAGGTTGTTGTTGTTTTTCAATGTTGAGGTTGTTGCTGAGTTTGTTGGTGTTTTTCAATGTTGAGGTTGTTGTTGAATTTGTTGGTGTTTTTCAATGTTGAGGTTGTTGTTGAATTTGTTGGTGTTTTTCAATGTTGAGGTTGTTGTTGCTTTTAAATGTTGAGGTTGTTGTTGAATTTGTTGGTGTTTTTCAATTTTGAGGTTGTTGTTGTTTTTCAATGTTGAGGTTGTTGTTGAATTTGATGTTGTTTTTCAATGTCGAGGTTGTTGTTGAATTTGTTGGTGTTTTTCAATGTTGAAGTTGTTGTTGAATTTGTTGGTGTTTTTCAATGTTGAGGTTGTTTTTGAATTTGTTGGTGTTTTTCATTGTTGAGGTTGTTGTTGTTTTTCACGGTTGAGGTTGTTGTTGAATTTGATGGCGTTTTTCAATGTCGAGGTTGTTGTTGAATATGTTGTTGTTTTTCAATGTTGAAGTTGTTGTTGAATTTGTTGGTGTTTTTCAATGTTGAGGTTGTTATTCTTTTTCAAAGTTGAGGTTGTTGTTGAATTTGTTGGTGTTTTTCAATGTTGAGGTTGTTGTTGTTTTCAATGCTGAGGTTGTTGTTGAATTTGTGGGTGTTTTTCAATGTTGAGGTTTTTGTTGAATTTGTTGGTATTTTTCTATGTTGAGGTTGTTGTTGTTTTTCAATGTTGAGGTTGTTGTTGTTTTTCAAGGTTGAGTTTGTTGTTGAATTTGTTGGTGTTTTTCAATGTTGAGTTTGTTGTTGAATTTGTTGGTGTTTTTCAATGTTGTAATTGTTGTTGAATTTGTTGGTGTTTTTCAAAGTTGAGGTTGTTTTTGTTTTTCAATGTTGAGTTTGTTGTTGAGTTTGTTGGTGTTTTTCAATGTTGAGGTTGTTGTTGAATTTGTTGGTGTTTTTCAAAGTTAAGGTTGTTGTTGAATTTGTTGGTGTTTTTCAATGTTGAGGTTGTTGTTGTTTTTAAATGTTGAGGTTGTTGTTGAATTTGTTGGTGTTTTTCAATTTTGAGGTTGTTGCTGTTTTTCAATGTTGCGGTTGTTGTTGAATTTGTTGATGTTTTTCCATGATGAGGTTGTTGTTGTTTTTCAAAGTTGAGGTTGTTGTTGAATTTGTTGGTGTTTTTCAATGTCGAGGTTGTTGTTGAATTTGTTGGTGTTTTTCAATGTTGAATTTTTTGTTGAATTTGTTGGTGTTTTTCAATGTTGAGGTTGTTGTTTTTCAATATTGAGGTTGTTGTTGAATTTGTTGGTGTTTTTCAATGTTGAGGTTGTTGTTGTTTTTCAATGTTGAGGTTGTTGTTGAATTTGTTGGTGTTTTTCAATGTTGAGATTGTTTTTGTTTTTCAATGTTGAGGTTGTTGTTGAATTTGTTGGTGTTTTTCAATGTTGAGGTTGTTGTTGAATTTGTTGGTGTTTTTCAATGTTGAGGTTGTTGTTGTTTTTCAATGCTGAGGTTGTTGTAGAATTTGTTGGTGTTTTTCAATGTTGAGGTTGTTATTGTTTTTCAAAGTTGAGGTTGTTGTTGAATTTGTTGGTGTTTTTCAATGTTGAGGTTGCTGTTGTTTTTCAATGCTGAGGTTGTTGTTGAATTTGTGGGTGTTTTTCAATGTTGAGGTTTTTGTTGAATTTGTTGGTGTTTTTCTATGTTGAGGTTGTTGTTGTTTTTCAATGTTGAGGTTGTTGTTGTTTTTCAATGTTGAGGTTGTTGTTGAATTTGTTGGTGTTCTTCAATGTTGAGGCTGTTGTTGAATTTGTTGGTGTTTTCAATGTTGAGGTTTTTGTTGAATTTGTTGGTGTTTTTCAATGTTGAGGTTGCTGTTGTTTTTCAATGTTGAGGTTGTTGTTGAATTTGATGGTGTTTTTCAATGTCGAGGCTGTTGTTGAATTTGTTGGTGTTTTTCAATGCTGAAGTTGTTGTTGAATTTGTTGGTGTTTTTCAATGTTGAGGTTGTTGTTGTTTTTCAATGTTGAGGTTGTTGTTGAATTTGTTGGTGTTTTCCAATGTTGAGATTGTTGTTGTTTTTGAATATTGAGGTTGTTGTTGAATTTGTTGGTGTTTTTAAATGTTGAGGTTCTTGAATTTGTTGGTGTTTTTCAATGTTGAGGTTGTTGTTCTTTTTCAATGTTGAGGTTGTTGTTGAATTTGTTGGTTTTTTTCAATTTCGAGGTTGTTGTTGAATTTGTTGGTGTTTTTCAATGTTGAAGTTGTTGTTGAATTTGTTGGTGTTTTTCAACGTTGAGGTTGTTGTTGTTTTTCAATGTTGAGGTTGTTGTTGAATTTGTTGTTGTTTTTCAATGTTGAGGTTGTTGTTGTTTTTCAATGCTGAGGTTGTTGTTGAATTTGTTGGTGTTTTTCAATGTTGAGGTTGTTGTTGAATTTGTTGGCGTTTTTCAATGTTGAGGTTGTTGTTGTTTTTCAATGTTGAGGTTGTTGTTGAATTTGTTGGTGTTTTTCAATGTTGAGGTTGTTGTTGTTTTTCAATGTTGAGGTTGTTGTTGAATTTGTTGGTGTTTTTCAATGTTGAGGTTGTTGTTGAATTTGTTGGTGTTTTTCAATGTTGAGGTTTTTGTTTTTTTTCAATGTTGAGGTTATTGTTGAATTTGTTGGTGTTTTTCAATGTTGAGGTTGTTGTTGTTTTTCAATGTTGAGGTTGCTGTTGAATTTGTTGGTGTTTTTCAATGTTGAGTTTGTTGTTGTTTTTCAATGTTGAGGTTGTTGTTGAATTTGTTGGTGTTTTTCAATGTTGAGGTTGTTGTTGTTTTTCAATGTTGATGTTGTTGTTGAATTTGTTGGTGTTTTTCAATGTTGAGGTTGTTGTTGAATTTCTTGGTGTTTTTCAATGTTGAGGTTTGTTGTTGTTTTTCCATGTTGAGGTTGTTGAATTTGTTGGTGTTTTTCAATGTTGAGGTTGTTGTTGTTTTTCAATGTTGAGGTTATTGTTGAATTTGTTGGTATTTTTCAATGTTGAGGTTGTTGTTATTATTCAATGTTGAGGATGTTGTTGAATTTGTTGGTGTTTTTCAATGTTGAGTTTGTTTTTGTTTTTCAATGTTGAGGTTGTTGTTGAATTTGTTGGTGTTTTTCAATGTTGAGGTTGTTGTTGTTTTTCAATGTTGAGGTTTTTGTTGCATTTGTTGGTGTTTTTCAATGTTGAGGTTGTTGTTGTTTTTCAATGTTGAGGTTGTTGTTGAATTTGTTGGTGTTTTTCAATGTTGAGGTTGTTGTTGAATTTGTTGGTGTTTTTCAATGTTGAGGTTGTTGTTGTTTTTCAATGTCGAGGTTTTTGTTGAATTTGTTGGTGTTTTTCAATGTTGAGGTTGTTGTTGTTTTTCAATGTTGAGGTTGTTGTTGAATTTGTTGGTGTTCTTCAATGTTGAGGTTGTTGTTGAATTTGTTGGTGTTTTTCAATGTTGAGGTTGTTGTTGTTTTTCAATGTTGAGGTTGTTGAATTTGTTGGTGTTTTTCAATCTTGAGTTTGTTGTTGAATTTGTTGGTGCTTTTCAATGTTGAGGTTGTTGTTGAATTTGTTGGTGCTTTTCAATGTTGAGGTTGTTGTTGTTTTTCAATGTTGAGGTTGTTGTTGAGTTTGTTGGTGTTTTTCAATGTTGAGGTTGTTGTTGAATTTGTTGGTGTTTTTCAATGTTGAGGTTGTTGTTGAATTTGTTGTTGTTTTTCAATGTTGAGGTTGTTGTTGCTTTTAAATGTTGAGGTTGTTGTTGAATTTGTTGGTGTTTTTCAATTTTGAGGTTGTTGTTGTTTTTCAATGTTGAGGTTGTTGTTGAATTTGATGTTGTTTTTCAATGTCGAGGTTGTTGTTGAATTTGTTGGTGTTTTTCAATGTTGAAGTTGTTGTTGAATTTGTTGGTGTTTTTCAATGTTGAGGTTGCTGTTGTTTTTGAATGTTGAGGTTGTTGTTGAATTTGTTGGTGTTTTTCAATGTTGACATTGTTGTTGTTTTTCAATGTTGAGGTTGTTGTTGAATTTGTTGGTGTTTTTAAATGTTGAAGTTGTTGTTGAATTTGTAGGTGTTTTTCAATGTTGAGGTTGTTGTTGTTTTTCAATGTTGAGGTTGTTGTTGAATTTGATGGTGTTTTTGAATGTCGAGGCTGTTGTTGAATTTGTTGGTGTTTTTCAATGTTGAAGTTGTTGTTGAATTTGTTGGTGTTTTTCAATGTTGAGGTTGTTGTTGTTTTTCAATGTTGAGGTTGTTGTTGAATTTGTTGGATTTTTTCCAATGTTGAGATTGTTGTTGTTTTTCAATATTGAGGTTGTTGTTGAATTTGTTGGTGTTTTTAAATGTTGAGGTTGTTGTTCTTTTTCAATGTTGAGGTTGTTGTTGAATTTGTTGGTGTTTTTCAATTTCGAGGTTGTTGTTGAATTTGTTGGTGTTTTTCAATGTTGAAGTTGTTGTTGAATTTGTTGGTGTTTTTCAACGTTGAGGTTGTTGTTGTTTTTCAATGTTGAGGTTGTTGTTGAATTTGTTGGTGTTTTTCAATGTTGAGGTTGTTGTTGTTTTTCAATGCAGAGGTTGTTGTTGAATTTGTTGGTGTTTTTCAATGTTGAGGTTGTTGTTGAATTTGTTGGCGTTTTTCAATGTTGAGGTTGTTGTTGAATTTGTTGGTGTTTTTCAATGTTGAGGTTGTTGTTGTTTTTCAACGTTGAGGTTGTTGTTGAATTTGTTGGTGTTTCTCAATTTCGAGGTTGTTGTTGAATTTGTTGGTGTTTTTCAGTGTTGAAGTTGTTGTTGAATTTGTTGGTGTTTTTCAATGTTGAGGTTGTTGTTTTTCAATGTTGAGGTTGTTGAATTTGTTGGTGTTTTTCAATGTTGAGGTTGTTGTTGTTCTTAAATGCTGAGGTTGTTGTTGATTTTGTTGGTGTTTTTCAATGTTGAGGTTGTTGTTGAATTTGTTGGTGTTTTTCAATGTCGAGGTTGTTGTTGAATTTGTTGGTGTTTTTCAATGTTGAATTTTTTGTTGAATTTGTTCGTGTTTTTCAATGTTGAGGTTGTTGTTTTTCAATATTGAGGTTGTTGTTGAATTTGTTGGTGTTTTTCAATGTTGAGGTTGTTGTTGTTTTTCAATGTTGAGGTTGTTGTTGAATTTGTTGGTGTTTTTCAATGTTGAGGTTGTTTTTGTTGTTCAATGTTGAGGTTGTTGTTGAATTTGTTGGTGTTTTTCAATGTTGAGGTTGTTGTTGAATTTTTTGGTGTTTTTCAATGTTGAGGTTGTTGTTGTTTTTCAATGCTGAGGTTGTTGTAGAATTTCTTGGTGTTTTTCAATGTTGAGGTTGTTATTGTTTTTCAAAGTTGAGGTTGTTGTTGAATTTGTTGGTGTTTTTCAATGTTGAGTTTGTTGTTGTTTTTCAATGTTGAGGATGTTGTTGAATTTGTTGGTGTTTTTCAATGTTGAGGTTGTTGTTGTTTTTCAATGTTGATGTTGTTGTTGAATTTGTTGGTGTTTTTCAATGTTGAGGTTGTTGTTGAATTTGTTGGTGTTTTTCAATGTTGAGGTTTGTTGTTGTTTTTCAATGTTGAGGTTGTTGAATTTGTTGGTGTTTTTCAATGTTGAGGTTGTTGTTGTTTTTCAATGTTGAGGTTATTGTTGAATTTGTTGGTATTTTTCAATGTTGAGGTTGTTGTTATTATTCAATGTTTAGGATGTTGTTGAATTTGTTGGTGTTTTTCAATGTTGAGTTTGTTTTTGTTTTTCAATGTTGAGGTTGTTGTTGAATTTGTTGGTTTTTTTTCAATGTTGAGGTTGTTGTTGTTTTTCAATGTTGAGGTTTTTGTTGAATTTGTTGGTGTTTTTCAATGTTGAGGTTGTTGTTGTTTTTCAATGTTGAGGTTGTTGTTGAATTTGTTGGTGTTTTTCAATGTTGAGGTTGTTGTTGAACTTGTTGGTGTTTTTCAATGTTGAGGTTGTTGTTGTTTTTCAATGTTGAGGTTGTTGAATTTGTTGGTGTTTTTCAATCTTGAGTTTGTTGTTGAATTTGTTGGTGTTTTTCAATGTTGAGGTTGTTGTTGTTTTTCAATGTTGAGGTTGTTGCTGAGTTTGTTGGTGTTTTTCAATGTTGAGGTTGTTGTTGAATTTGTTGGTGTTTTTCAATGTTGAGGTTGTTGTTGAATTTGTTGGTGTTTTTCAATGTTGATGTTGTTGTTGCTTTTAAATGTTGAGGTTGTTGTTGAATTTGTTGGTGTTTTTCAATTTTGAGGTTGTTGTTGTTTTTCAATGTTGAGGTTGTTGTTGAATTTGATGTTGTTTTTCAATGTCGAGGTTGTTGTTGAATTTGTTGGTGTTTTTCAATGTTGAATTTGTTGTTGAATTTGTTGGTGTTTTTCAATGTTGAGGTTGTTTTTGAATTTGTTGGTGTTTTTCAATGTTGAGGTTGTTGTTGTTTTCAATGCTGAGGTTGTTGTTGAATTTGTGGGTGTTTTTCAATGTTGAGGTTTTTGTTGAATTTGTTGGTGTTTTTCTATGTTGAGGTTGTTGTTGTTTTTCAATGTTGAGGTTGTTGTTGTTTTTCCAGGTTGAGTTTGTTGTTGAATTTGTTGGTGTTTTTCAATGTTGAGTTTGTTGTTGAATTTGTTGGTGTTTTTCAATGTTGTGGTTGTTGTTGAATTTGTTGGTGTTTTTCAATGTTGAGGTTGTTTTTGTTTTTCAATGTTGAGTTTGTTGTTGAGTTTGTTGGTGTTTTTCAATGTTGAGGTTGTTGTTGAATTTGTTGGTGTTTTTCAAAGTTAAGGTTGTTGTTGAATTTGTTGGTGTTTTTCAATGTTGAGGTTGTTGTTGTTTTTAAATGTTGAGGTTGTTGTTGAATTTGTTGGTGTTTTTCAATTTTGAGGTTGTTGCTGTTTTTCAATGTTGCGGTTGTTGTTGAATTTGTTGATGTTTTTCCATGATGAGGTTGTTGTTGTTTTTCAAAGTTGAGGTTGTTGTTGAATTTGTTGGTGTTTTTCAATGTCGAGGTTGTTGTTGAATTTGTTGGTGTTTTTCAATGTTGAATTTTTTGTTGAATTTGTTGGTGTTTTTCAATGTTGAGGTTGTTGTTTTTCAATATTGAGGTTGTTGTTGAATTTGTTGGTGTTTTTCAATGTTGAGGTTGTTGTTGTTTTTCAATGTTGAGGTTGTTGTTGAATTTGTTGGTGTTTTTCAATGTTGAGATTGTTTTTGTTTTTCAATGTTGAGGTTGTTGTTGAATTTGTTGGTGTTTTTCAATGTTGAGGTTGTTGTTGAATTTGTTGGTGTTTTTCAATGTTGAGGTTGTTGTTGTTTTTCAATGCTGAGGTTGTTGTAGAATTTGTTGGTGTTTTTCAATGTTGAGGTTGTTATTGTTTTTCAAAGTTGAGGTTGTTGTTGAATTTGTTGGTGTTTTTCAATGTTGAGGTTGCTGTTGTTTTTCAATGCTGAGGTTGTTGTTGAATTTGTGGGTGTTTTTCAATGTTGAGGTTTTTGTTGAATTTGTTGGTGTTTTTCGATGTTGAGGTTGTTGTTGTTTTTCAATGTTGAGGTTGTTGTTGTTTTTCAATGTTGAGGTTGTTGTTGAATTTGTTGGTGTTCTTCAATGTTGAGGCTGTTGTTGAATTTGTTGGCGTTTTTAAATGTTGAGGTTGTTGTTGAATTTGTTGGTGTTTTCAATGTTGAGGTTGTTGCTGTTTTTCAATGTTGCGGTTGTTGTTGAATTTGTTGATGTTTTTCCATGATGAGGTTGTTGTTGTTTTTCAAAGTTGAGGTTGTTGTTGAATTTGTTGGTGTTTTTCAATGTCGAGGTTGTTGTTGAATTTGTTGGTGTTTTTCAATGTTGAATTTTTTGTTGAATTTGTTGGTGTTTTTCAATGTTGAGGTTGTTGTTTTTCAATATTGAGGTTGTTGTTGAATTTGTTGGTGTTTTTCAATGTTGAGGTTGTTGTTGTTTTTCAATGTTGAGGTTGTTGTTGAATTTGTTGGTGTTTTTCAATGTTGAGATTGTTTTTGTTTTTCAATGTTGAGGTTGTTGTTGAATTTGTTGGTGTTTTTCAATGTTGAGGTTGTTGTTGAATTTGTTGGTGTTTTTCAATGTTGAGGTTGTTGTTGTTTTTCAATGCTGAGGTTGTTGTAGAATTTGTTGGTGTTTTTCAATGTTGAGGTTGTTATTGTTTTTCAAAGTTGAGGTTGTTGTTGAATTTGTTGGTGTTTTTCAATGTTGAGGTTGCTGTTGTTTTTCAATGCTGAGGTTGTTGTTGAATTTGTGGGTGTTTTTCAATGTTGAGGTTTTTGTTGAATTTGTTGGTGTTTTTCGATGTTGAGGTTGTTGTTGTTTTTCAATGTTGAGGTTGTTGTTGTTTTTCAATGTTGAGGTTGTTGTTGAATTTGTTGGTGTTCTTCAATGTTGAGGCTGTTGTTGAATTTGTTGGCGTTTTTAAATGTTGAGGTTGTTGTTGAATTTGTTGGTGTTTTCAATGTTGAGGTTTTTGTTGAATTTGTTGGTGTTTTTCAATGTTGAGGTTGCTGTTGTTTTTCAATGTTGAGGTTGTTGTTGAATTTGATGGTGTTTTTCAATGTCGAGGCTGTTGTTGAATTTGTTGGTGTTTTTCAATGTTGAACTTGTTGTTGAATTTGTTGGTGTTTTTCAATGTTGAGGTTGTTGTTGTTTTTCAATGTTGAGGTTGTTGTTGAATTTGTTGGTGTTTTCCAATGTTGAGATTGTTGTTGTTTTTGAATATTGAGGTTGTTGTTGAATTTGTTGGTGTTTTTAAATGTTGAGGTTCTTGAATTTGTTGGTGTTTTTCAATGTTGAGGTTGTTGTTCTTTTTCAATGTTGAGGTTGTTGTTGAATTTGTTGGTTTTTTCAATTTCGCGGTTGTTGTTGAATTTGTTGGTGTTTTTCAATGTTGAAGTTGTTGTTGAATTTGTTGGTGTTTTTCAACGTTGAGGTTGTTGTTGTTTTTCAATGTTGAGGTTGTTGTTGAATTTGTTGTTGTTTTTCAATGTTGAGGTTGTTGTTGTTTTTCAATGCTGAGGTTGTTGTTGAATTTGTTGGTGCTTTTCAATGTTGAGGTTGTTGTTGAATTTGTTGGCGTTTTTCAATGTTGAGGTTGTTGTTGTTTTTCAATGTTGAGGTTGTTGTTGAATTTGTTGGTGTTTTTCAATGTTGAGGTTGTTGTTGTTTTTCAATGTTGAGGTTGTTGTTGAATTTGTTGGTGTTTTTCAATGTTGAGGTTGTTGTTGAATTTGTTGGTGTTTTTCAATGTTGAGGTTGTTTTTTTTCAATGTTGAGGTTATTGTTGAATTTGTTGGTGTTTTTCAATGTTGAGGTTGTTGTTGTTTTTCAATGTTGAGGTTGCTGTTGAATTTGTTGGTGTTTTTCAATGTTGAGTTTGTTGTTGTTTTTCAATGTTGAGGTTGTTGTTGAATTTGTTGGTGTTTTTCAATGTTGAGGTTGTTGTTGTTTTTCAATGTTGATGTTGTTGTTGAATTTGTTGGTGTTTTTCAATGTTGAGGTTGTTGTTGAATTTCTTGGTGTTTTTCAATGTTGAGGTTTGTTGTTGTTTTTCCATGTTGAGGTTGTTGAATTTGTTGGTGTTTTTCAATGTTGAGGTTGTTGTTGTTTTTCAATGTTGAGGTTATTGTTGAATTTGTTGCTATTTTTCAATGTTGAGGTTGTTGTTATTATTCAATGTTGAGGATGTTGTTGAATTTGTTGGAGTTTTTCAATGTTGAGTTTGTTTTTGTTTTTCAATGTTGAGGTTGTTGTTGAATTTGTTGGTGTTTTTCAATGTTGAGGTTGTTGTTGTTTTTCAATGTTGAGGTTTTTGTTGAATTTGTTGGTGTTTTTCAATGTTGAGGTTGTTGTTGTTTTTCGATGTTGAGGTTGTTGTTGAATTTGTTTGTGTTTTTCAATGTTGAGGTTGTTGTTGAATTTGTTGGTGTTTTTCAATGTTGAGGTTGTTGTTGTTTTTCAATGTTGAGGTTGTTGAATTTGTTGGTGTTTTTCAATCTTGAGTTTGTTGTTGAATTTGTTGGTGTTTTTCAATGTTGAGGTTGTTGTTGAATTTGTTGGTGCTTTTCAATGTTGAGGTTGTTGTTGTTTTTCAATGCTGAGGTTGTTGTTGAGTTTGTTGGTGTTTTTCAATGTTGAGGTTGTTGTTGAATTTGTTGGTGTTTTTCAATGTTGAGGTTGTTGTTGAATTTGTTGGTGTTTTTCAATGTTGAGGTTGTTGTTGCTTTTAAATGTTGAGGTTGTTGTTGAATTTGTTGGTGTTTTTCAATTTTGAGGTTGTTGTTGTTTTTCAATGTTGAGGTTGTTGTTGAATTTGATGTTGTTTTTCAATGTCGAGGTTGTTGTTGAATTTGTTGGTGTTTTTCAATGTTGAAGTTGTTGTTGAATTTGTTGGTGTTTTTCAATGTTGAGGTTGCTGTTGTTTTTGAATGTTGAGGTTGTTGTTGAATTTGTTGGTGGTTTTCAATGTTGACATTGTTGTTGTTTTTCAATGTTGAGGTTGTTGTTGAACTTGTTGGTGTTTTTAAATGTTGAAGTTGTTGTTGAATTTGTAGGTGTTTTTCAATGTTGAGGTTGTTGTTGTTTTTCAATGTTGAGGTTGTTGTTGAATTTGATGGTGTTTTTGAATGTCGAGGCTGTTGTTGAATTTGTTGGTGTTTTTCAATGTTGAAGTTGTTGTTGAATTTGTTGGTGTTTTTCAATGTTGAGGTTGTTGTTGTTTTTCAATGTTGAGGTTGTTGTTGAATTTGTTGGATTTTTTCCAATGTTGAGATTGTTGTTGTTTTTCAATATTGAGGTTGTTGTTGAATTTGTTGGTGTTTTTAAATGTTGAGGTTGTTGTTCTTTTTCATTGTTGAGGTTGTTGTTGAATTTGTTGGTGTTTTTCAATTTCGAGGTTGTTGTTGAATTTGTTGGTGTTTTTCAATGTTGAAGTTGTTGTTGAATTTCTTGGTGTTTTTCAACGTTGAGGTTGTTGTTGTTTTTCAATGTTGAGGTTGTTGTTGAATTTGTTGGTGTTTTTCAATGTTGAGGTTGTTGTTGTTTTTCAATGCTGAGGTTGTTGTTGAATTTGTTGGTGTTTTTCAATGTTGAGGTTGTTGTTGAATTTGCTGGCGTTTTTCAATGATGAGGTTGTTGTTGAATTTGTTGGTGTTTTTCAATGTTGAGGTTGTTGTTGTTTTTCAACGTTGAGGTTGTTGTTGAATTTGTTGGTGTTTCTCAATTTCGAGGTTGTTGTTGAATTTGTTGGTGTTTTTCAGTGTTGAAGTTGTTGTTGAATTTGTTGGTGTTTTTCAATGTTGAGGTTGTTGTTTTTCAATGTTGAGGTTGTTGTTGAATTTGTTGGTGTTTTTCAATGTTGAGGTTGTTGTTGTTCTTAAATGCTGAGGTTGTTGTTGAATTTGTTGGTGTTTTTCAATGTTGAGGTTGTTGTTGAATTTGTTGGTGTTTTTCAACGTCGAGGTTGTTGTTGAATTTGTTGGTGTTTTTCAATGTTGAATTTTTTGTTGAATTTGTTCGTGTTTTTCAATGTTGAGGTTGTTTTTTTTCAATATTGAGGTTGTTGTTGAATTTGTTGGTGTTTTTCAATGTTGAGGTTGTTGTTGTTTTTCAATGTTGAGGTTGTTGTTGAATTTGTTGGTGTTTTTCAATGTTGAGGTTGTTTTTGTTTTTCAATGTTGAGGTTGGTGTTGAATTTGTTGGTGTTTTTCAATGTTGAGGTTGTTGTTGAATTTGTTGGTGTTTTTCAATGTTGAGGTTGTTGTTGTTTTTCAATGCTGAGGTTGTTGTAGAATTTCTTGGTGTTTTTCAATGTTGAGGTTGTTATTGTTTTTCAAAGTTGAGGTTGTTGTTGAATTTGTTGGTGTTTTTCAATGTTGAGGTTGCTGTTGTTTTTCAATGTTGAGGTTGTTGTTGAATTTGTTGGTGTTTTTCAATGTTGAGGTTGTTGTTGAATTTGTTGGTGTTTTTCAATGTTGAGGTTGTTGTTTTTTTTCAATGTTGAGGTTATTGTTGAATTTGTTGGTGTTTTTCAATGTTGAGGTTGTTGTTGTTTTTCAATGTTGAGGTTGTTGTTGAATTTGTTGGTGTTTTTCAATGTTGAGTTTGTTGTTGTTTTTCAATGTTGAGGATGTTGTTGAATTTGTTGGTGTTTTTCAATGTTGAGGTTGTTGTTGTTTTTCAATGTTGATGTTGTTGTTGAATTTGTTGGTGTTTTTCAATGTTGAGGTTGTTGTTGAATTTGTTGGTGTTTTTCAATGTTGAGGTTTGTTGTTGTTTTTCAATGTTGAGGTTGTTGAATTTGTTGGTGTTTTTCAATGTTGAGGTTGTTGTTGTTTTTCAATGTTGAGGTTATTGTTGAATTTGTTGGTATTTTTCAATGTTGAGGTTGTTGTTATTATTCAATGTTGAGGATGTTGTTGAATTTGTTGGTGTTTTTCAATGTTGAGTTTGTTTTTGTTTTTCAATGTTGAGGTTGTTGTTGAATTTGTTGGTTTTTTTCAATGTTGAGGTTGTTGTTGTTTTTCAATGTTGAGGTTTTTGTTGAATTTGTTGGTGTTTTTCAATGTTGAGGTTGTTGTTGTTTTTCAATGTTGAGGTTGTTGTTGAATTTGTTGGTGTTTTTCAATGTTGAGGTTGTTGTTGAATTTGTTGGTGTTTTTCAATGTTGAGGTTGTTGTTGTTTTTCAATGTTGAGGTTGTTGAATTTGTTGGTGTTTTTCAATCTTGAGTTTGTTGTTGAATTTGTTGGTGTTTTTCAATGTTGAGGTTGTTGTTGAATTTGTTGGTGCTTTTCAATGTTGAGGTTGTTGTTGTTTTTCAATGTTGAGGTTGTTGTTGAGTTTGTTGGTGTTTTTCAATGTTGAGGTTGTTGTTGAATTTGTTGGTGTTTTTCAATGTTGAGGTTGTTGTTGAATTTGTTGGTGTTTTTCAATGTTGAGGTTGTTGTTGCTTTTAAATGTTGAGGTTGTTTGTTGAATTTGTTGGTGTTTTTCAATTTTGAGGTTGTTGTTGTTTTTCAATGTTGAGGTTGTTGTTGAATTTGATGTTGTTTTTCAATGTCGAGGTTGTTGTTGAATTTGTTGGTGTTTTTCAATGTTGAAGTTGTTGTTGAATTTGTTGGTGTTTTTCAATGTTGAGGTTGCTGTTGTTTTTGAATGTTGAGGTTGTTGTTGAATTTGTTGTTTTTTTTCAATGTTGACATTGTTGTTGTTTTTCAATGTTGAGGTTGTTGTTGAATTTGTTGGTGTTTTTAAATGTTGAGGTTGTTGTTCTTTTTCAATGTTGAGGTTGTTGTTGAATTTGTTGGTGTTTTTCAATTTCGAGGTTGGTGTTGAATTTGTTGGTATTTTTCAATGTTGAATTTGTTGTTGTTTTTCACTGTTGAGGTTGTTGTTGAATTTGTTGGTGTTTTTCAATGTTGAGGTTGTTGATGAATTTGTTGGTGTTTTTCAATTTTGAAGTTGTTGTTGAATTTGTTGGTGTTTTTCAATGTTGAGGTTGTTGTTGTTTTTCAATGTTGACGTTGTTGTTGAATTTGTTGGTGTTTTCCAATGTTGAGATTGTTGTTGTTTTTGAATATTGAGGTTGTTGTTGAATTTGTTGGTGTTTTTAAATGTTGAGGTTCTTGAATTTGTTGGTGTTTTTCAATGTTGAGGTTGTTGTTGTTTTTCAATGTTGACGTTATTGTTGAATTTGTTGGTGTTTTTCAATGTTGAGGTTGTTGTTGTTTTTCAATGTTGAGGTTGTTGTTGAATTTGTTGGTGTTTTTCAATGTTGAGTTTGTTGTTGTTTTTCAATGTTGAGGATGTTGTTGAATTTGTTGGTGTTTTTCAATGTTGAGGTTGTTGTTGTTTTTCAATGTTGATGTTGTTGTTGAATTTGTTGGTGTTTTTCAATGTTGAGGTTGTTGTTGAATTTGTTGGTGTTTTTCAATGTTGAGGTTTGTTGTTGTTTTTCAATGTTGAGGTTGTTGAATTTGTTGGTGTTTTTCAATGTTGAGGTTGTTGTTGTTTTTCAATGTTGAGGTTATTGTTGAATTTGTTGGTATTTTTCAATGTTGAGGTTGTTGTTATTATTCAATGTTGAGGATGTTGTTGAATTTGTTGGTGTTTTTCGATGTTGAGTTTGTTTTTGTTTTTCAATGTTGAGGTTGTTGTTGAATTTGTTGGTGTTTTTCAATGTTGAGGTTGTTGTTGTTTTTCAATGTTGAAGTTTTTGTTGAATTTGTTGGTGTTTTTCAATGTTGAGGTTGTTGTTGTTTTTCAATGTTGATGTTGTTGTTGAATTTGTTGGTGTTTTTCAATGTTGAGGTTGTTGTTGAATTTGTTGGTGTTTTTCAATGTTGAGGTTGTTGTTGTTTTTCAATGTTGAGGTTGTTGAATTTGTTGGTGTTTTTCAATCTTGAGTTTGTTGTTGAATTTGTTGGTGTTTTTCAATGTTGAGGTTGTTGTTGAATTTGTTGGTGCTTTTCAATGTTGAGGTTGTTGTTGTTTTTCAATGTTGAGGTTGTTGTTGAGTTTGTTGTTGTTTTTCAATGTTGAGGTTGTTGTTGAATTTGTTGGTGTTTTTCAATGTTGAGGTTGTTGTTGAATTTGTTGGTGTTTTTCAATGTTGAGGTTGTTGTTGCTTTTAAATGTTGAGGTTGTTGTTGAATTTGTTGGTGTTTTTCAATTTTGAGGTTGTTGTTGTTTTTCAATGTTGAGGTTGTTGTTGAATTTGATGTTGTTTTTCAATGTCGAGGTTGTTGTTGAATTTGTTGGTGTTTTTCAATGTTGAAGTTGTTGTTGAATTTGTAGGTGTTTTTCAATGTTGACATTGTTGTTGTTTTTCAATGTTGAGGTTGTTGTTGAATTTGTTGGTGTTTTTCAATGATGACATTGTTGTTGTTTTTCAATGTTGAGGTTGTTGTTGAATTTGTTGGTGTTTTTAAATGTTGAAGTTGTTGTTGAATTTGTAGGTGTTTTTCAAAGTTGAGGTTGTTGTTGTTTTTCAATGTTGAGGTTGTTGTTGAATTCCTTGGATTTTTTCCAATGTTGAGATTGTTGTTGTTTTTCAATATTGAGGTTGTTGTTGAATTTGTTGGTGTTTTTAAATGTTGAGGTTGTTGTTCTTTTTCAATGTTGAGGTTGTTGTTGAATTTGTTGGTGTTTTTCAATTTCGAGGTTGGTGTTGAATTTGTTGGTATTTTTCAGTGTTGAGGTTGTTGTTGTTTTTCACTGTTGAGGTTGTTGTTGAATTTGTTGGTGTTTTTCAATGTTGAGGTTGTTGTTGAATTTGTTGGTGTTTTTCAAAGTTGAGGTTGTTTTTGAATTTGTTGGTGTTTTTCATTGTTGAGGTTGTTGTTGTTTTTCACTGTTGAGGTTGTTGTTGAATTTGATGGCGTTTTTCAATGTCGAGGTTGTTGTTGAATTTGTTGGTGTTTTTCAATGTTGAAGTTGTTGTTGAATTTGTTGGTGTTTTTCAATGTTGAGGTTATTGTTGTTTTTCAATGTTGAGGTTGTTGTTGAATTTGTTGGTGTTTTCCAATGTTGAGATTGTTGTTGTTTTTGAATATTGAGGTTGTTGTTGAATTTGTTGGTGTTTTTAAATGTTGAGTTTCTTGAATTTGTTGGTGTTTTTCAATGTTGAGGTTGTTGTTCTTTTTCAATGTTGAGGTTGTTGTTGAATTTGTTGGTTTTTTTCAATTTCGAGGTTGTTGTTGAATTTGTTGGTGTTTTTCAATGTTGAAGTTGTTGTTGAATTTGTTGGTGTTTTTCAACGTTGAGGTTGTTGTTGTTTTTCAATGTTGAGGTTGTTGTTGAATTTGTTGGTGTTTTTCAATGTCGAGGTTGTTGTTGAATTTGTTGGTGTTTTTCAATGTTGAATTTTTTGTTGAATTTGTTGGTGTTTTTCAATGTTGAGGTTGTTGTTTTTCAATATTGAGGTTGTTGTTGAATTTGTTGGTGTTTTTCAATGTTGAGGTTGTTGTTGTTTTTCAATGTTGAGGTTGTTGTTGAATTTGTTGGTGTTTTTCAATGTTGAGGTTGTTTTTGTTTTTCAATGTTGAGGTTGTTGTTGAATTTGTTGGTGTTTTTCAATGTTGAGGTTGTTGTTGAATTTGTTGGTGTTTTTCAATGTTGAGGTTGTTGTTGTTTTTCAATGCTGAGGTTGTTGTAGAATTTCTTAGTGTTTTTCAATGTTGAGGTTGTTATTGTTTTTCAAAGTTGAGGTTGTTGTTGAATTTGTTGGTGTTTTTCAATGTTGAGGTTGCTGTTGTTTTTCAATGTTGAGGTTGTTGTTGAATTTGTTGTTGTTTTTCAATGTTGAGGTTGTTGTTGAATTTGTTTGTGTTTTTCAATGTTGAGGTTGTTGTTTTTTTTCAATGTTGAGGTTATTGTTGAATTTGTTGGTGTTTTTCAATGTTGAGGTTGTTGTTGTTTTTCAATGTTGAGGTTGTTGTTGAATTTGTTGGTGTTTTTCAATGTTGAGTTTGTTGTTGTTTTTCAATGTTGAGGATGTTGTTGAATTTGTTGGTGTTTTTCAATGTTGAGGTTGTTGTTGTTTTTCAATGTTGATGTTGTTGTTGAATTTGTTGGTGTTTTTCAATTTTGAGGTTGTTGTTGAATTTGTTGGTGTTTTTCAATGTTGAGGTTTGTTGTTGTTTTTCAATGTTGAGGTTGTTGAATTTGTTGTTGTTTTTCACTGTTGAGGTTGTTGTTGAATTTGTTGGTGTTTTTCAATGTTGAGGTTGTTGATGAATTTGTTGGTGTTTTTCAATGTTGAAGTTGTTGTTGAATTTGTTGGTGTTTTTCAATGTTGAGGTTGTTGTTGTTTTTCAATGTTGAGGTTGTTGTTGAATTTGTTGGTGTTTTCCAATGTTGAGATTGTTGTTGTTTTTGAATATTGAGGTTGTTGTTGAATTTGTTGGTGTTTTTAAATGTTGAGGTTCTTGAATTTGTTGGTGTTTTTCAATGTTGAGGTTGTTGTTGTTTTTCAATGTTGACGTTATTGTTGAATTTGTTGGTGTTTTTCAATGTTGAGGTTGTTGTTGTTTTTCAATGTTGAGGTTGTTGTTGAATTTGTTGGTGTTTTTCAATGTTGAGTTTGTTGTTGTTTTTCAATGTTGAGGATGTTGTTGAATTTGTTGGTGTTTTTCAATGTTGAGGTTGTTGTTGTTTTTCAATGTTGATGTTGTTGTTGAATTTGTTGGTGTTTTTCAATGTTGAGGTTGTTGTTGAATTTGTTGGTGTTTTTCAATGTTGAGGTTTGTTGTTGTTTTTCAATGTTGAGGTTGTTGAATTTGTTGGTGTTTTTCAATGTTGAGGTTGTTGTTGTTTTTCAATGTTGAGGTTATTGTTGAATTTGTTGGTATTTTTCAAAGTTGAGGTTGTTGTTATTATTCAATGTTGAGGATGTTGTTGAATTTGTTGGTGTTTTTCGATGTTGAGTTTGTTTTTGTTTTTCAATGTTGAGGTTGTTGTTGAATTTGTTGGTGTTTTTCAATGTTGAGGTTGTTGTTGTTTTTCAATGTTGAAGTTTTTGTTGAATTTGTTGGTGTTTTTCAATGTTGAGGTTGTTGTTGTTTTTCAATGTTGATGTTGTTGTTGAATTTGTTGGTGTTTTTCAATGTTGAGGTTGTTGTTGAATTTGTTGGTGTTTTTCAATGTTGAGGTTGTTGTTGTTTTTCAATGTTGAGGTTGTTGAATTTGTTGGTGTTTTTCAATCTTGAGTTTGTTGTTGAATTTGTTGCTGTTTTTCAATGTTGAGGTTGTTGTTGAATTTGTTGGTGCTTTTCAATGTTGAGGTTGTTGTTGTTTTTCAATGTTGAGGTTGTTGTTGAGTTTGTTGTTGTTTTTCAATGTTGAGGTTGTTGTTGAATTTGTTGGTGTTTTTCAATGTTGAGGTTGTTGTTGAATTTGTTGGTGTTTTTCAATGTTGAGGTTGTTGTTGCTTTTAAATGTTGAGGTTGTTGTTGAATTTGTTGGTGTTTTTCAATTTTGAGGTTGTTGTTGTTTTTCAATGTTGAGGTTGTTGTTGAATTTGATGTTGTTTTTCAATGTCGAGGTTGTTGTTGAATTTGTTGGTGTTTTTCAATGTTGAAGTTGTTGTTGAATTTGTTGGTGTTTTTCAATGTTGAGGTTGCTGTTGTTTTTGAATGTTGAGGTTGTTGTTGAATTTGTTGGTGTTTTTCAATGTTGACATTGTTGTTGTTTTTCAATGTTGAGGTTGTTGTTGAATTTGTTGGTGTTTTTAAATGTTGAAGTTGTTGTTGAATTTGTAGGTGTTTTTCAAAGTTGAGGTTGTTGTTGTTTTTCAATGTTGAGGTTGTTGTTGAATTTCTTGGATTTTTTCCAATGTTGAGATTGTTGTTGTTTTTCAATATTGAGGTTGTTGTTGAATTTGTTGGTGTTTTTAAATGTTGAGGTTGTTGTTCTTTTTCAATGTTGAGGTTGTTGTTGAATTTGTTGGTGTTTTTCAATTTCGAGGTTGGTGTTGAATTTGTTGGTATTTTTCAGTGTTGAGGTTGTTGTTGTTTTTCACTGTTGAGGTTGTTGTTGAATTTGTTGGTGTTTTTCAATGTTGAGGTTGTTGTTGAATTTGTTGGTGTTTTTCAAAGTTGAGGTTGTTTTTGAATTTGTTGGTGTTTTTCATTGTTGAGGTTGTTGTTGTTTTTCACTGTTGAGGTTGTTGTTGAATTTGATGGCGTTTTTCAATGTCGAGGTTGTTGTTGAATTTGTTGGTGTTTTTCAATGTTGAAGTTGTTGTTGAATTTGTTGGTGTTTTTCAATGTTGAGGTTGTTGTTGTTTTTCAATGTTGAGGTTGTTGTTGAATTTGTTGGTGTTTTCCAATGTTGAGATTGTTGTTGTTTTTGAATATTGAGGTTGTTGTTGAATTTGTTGGTGTTTTTAAATGTTGAGTTTCTTGAATTTGTTGGTGTTTTTCAATGTTGAGGTTGTTGTTCTTTTTCAATGTTGAGGTTGTTGTTGAATTTGTTGGTTTTTTTCAATTTCGAGGTTGTTGTTGAATTTGTTGGTGTTTTTCAATGTTGAAGTTGTTGTTGAATTTGTTGGTGTTTTTCAACGTTGAGGTTGTTGTTGTTTTTCAATGTTGAGGTTGTTGTTGAATTTGTTGGTGTTTTTCAATGTCGAGGTTGTTGTTGAATTTGTTGGTGTTTTTCAATGTTGAATTTTTTGTTGAATTTGTTGGTGTTTTTCAATGTTGAGGTTGTTGTTTTTCAATATTGAGGTTGTTGTTGAATTTGTTGGTGTTTTTCAATGTTGAGGTTGTTGTTGTTTTTCAATGTTGAGGTTGTTGTTGAATTTGTTGGTGTTTTTCAATGTTGAGGTTGTTTTTGTTTTTCAATGTTGAGGTTGTTGTTGAATTTGTTGGTGTTTTTCAATGTTGAGGTTGTTGTTGAATTTGTTGGTGTTTTTCAATGTTGAGGTTGTTGTTGTTTTTCAATGCTGAGGTTGTTGTAGAATTTCTTGGTGTTTTTCAATGTTGAGGTTGTTATTGTTTTTCAAAGTTGAGGTTGTTGTTGAATTTGTTGGTGTTTTTCAATGTTGAGGTTGCTGTTGTTTTTCAATGTTGAGGTTGTTGTTGAATTTGTTGTTGTTTTTCAATGTTGAGGTTGTTGTTGAATTTGTTTGTGTTTTTCAATGTTGAGGTTGTTGTTTTTTTTCAATGTTGAGGTTATTGTTGAATTTGTTGGTGTTTTTCAATGTTGAGGTTGTTGTTGTTTTTCAATGTTGAGGTTGTTGTTGAATTTGTTGGTGTTTTTCAATGTTGAGTTTGTTGTTGTTTTTCAATGTTGAGGATGTTGTTGAATTTGTTGGTGTTTTTCAATGTTGAGGTTGTTGTTGTTTTTCAATGTTGATGTTGTTGTTGAATTTGTTGGTGTTTTTCAATGTTGAGGTTGCTGTTGAATTTGCTGGTGTTTTTCAATGTTGAGGTTTGTTGTTGTTTTTCAATGTTGAGGTTGTTGAATTTGTTGGTGTTTTTCAATGTTGAGGTTGTTGTTGTTTTTCAATGTTGAGGTTATTGTTGAATTTGTTGGTATTTTTCAATTTTGAGGTTGTTGTTATTATTCAATGTTGAGGATGTTGTTGAATTTGTTGGTGTTTTTCAATGTTGAGTTTGTTTTTGTTTTTCAATGTTGAGGTTGTTGTTGAATTTGTTGGTGTTTTTCAATGTTGAGGTTGTTGTTGTTTTTCAATGTTGAGGTTTTTGTTGAATTTGTTGGTGTTTTTCAATGTTGAGGTTGCTGTTGTTTTTCAATGTTGAGGTTGTTGTTGAATTTGTTGGTTTTTTTCAATGTTGAGGTTGTTGTTGAATTTGTTGGTGTTTTTCAATGTTGAGGTTGTTGTTGTTTTTCAATGTTGAGGTTGTTGAATTTGTTGGTGTTTTTCAATCTTGAGTTTGTTGTTGAATTTGTTGGTGTTTTTCAATGTTGAGGTTGTTGTTGAATTTGTTGGTGCTTTTCGATGTTGAGGTTGTTGTTGTTTTTCAATGTTGAGGTTGTTGTTGAGTTTGTTGGTGTTTTTCAATGTTGAGGTTGTTGTTGAATTTGTTGGTGTTTTTCAATGTTGAGGTTGTTGTTGAATTTGTTGGTGTTTTTCAATGTTGAGGTTGTTGTTGCTTTTAAATGTTGAGGTTGTTGTTGAATTTGTTGGTGTTTTTCAATTTTGAGGTTGTTGTTTTTCAATGTTGAGGTTGTTGTTGAATTTGATGTTGTTTTTCAATGTCGAGGTTGTTGTTGAATTTGTTGGTGTTTTTCAATGTTGAAGTTGTTGTTGAATTTGTTGGTGTTTTTCAATGTTGAGGTTGCTGTTGTTTTTGAATGTTGAGGTTGTTGTTGAATTTGTTGGTGTTTTTCAATGTTGACATTGTTGTTGTTTTTCAATGTTGAGGTTGTTGTTGAATTTGTTGGTGTTTTTAAATGTTGAAGTTGTTGTTGAATTTGTAGGTGTTTTTCAAAGTTGAGGTTGTTGTTGTTTTTCAATGTTGACGTTGTTGTTGAATTTGATGGTGTTTTTCAATGTCGAGGCTGTTGTTGAATTTGTTGGTGTTTTTCAATGTTGAAGTTGTTGTTGAATTTGTTGGTGTTTTTCAATGTTGAGGTTGTTGTTGTTTTTCAATGTTGAGGTTGTTGTTGAATTTGTTGGTGTTTTCCAATGTTGAGATTGTTGTTGTTTTTCAATATTGAGGTTGTTGTTGAATTTGTTGGTGTTTTTAAATGTTGAGGTTCTTGAATTTGTTGGTGTTTTTCAATGTTGAGGTTGTTGTTCTTTTTCAATGTTGAGGTTGTTGTTGAACTTGTTGGTGTTTTTCAATTTCGAGGTTGTTGTTGAATTTATTGGTGTTTTTCAATGTTGAAGTTGTTGTTGAATTTGTTGGTGTTTTTCAACGTTGAGGTTGTTGTTGTTTTTCAATGTTGAGGTTGTTGTTGAATTTGTTGGTGTTTTTCAATGTTGAGGTTGTTGTTGTTTTTCAATGCTGAGGTTGTTGAATTTGTTGGTGTTTTTCAATGTTGAGGTTGTTGTTGAATTTGTTGGCGTTTTTCAATGTTGAGGTTGTTGTTGTATTTCAATGTTGAGGTTGTTGTTGAATTTGTTGGTGTTTTTCAATGTTGAGGTTGTTGTTGTTTTTCAATGTTGAGGTTGTTGTTGAATTTGTTGGTGTTTTTCAATGTTGAGGTTGTTGTTGAATTTGTTGGTGTTTTTCAATGTTGAGGTTGTTGTTTTTTTTCAATGTTGATGTTATTGTTGAATTTGTTGGTGTTTTTCAATGTTGAGGTTGTTGTTGTTTTTCAATGTTGAGGTTGTTGTTGAATTTGTCGGTGTTTTTCAATGTTGAGTTTGTTGTTGTTTTTCAATGTTGAGGTTGTTGTTGAATTTGTTGGTGTTTTTCAATGTTGAGGTTGTTGTTGTTTTTCAATGTTGATGTTGTTGTTGAATTTGTTGGTGTTTTTCAATGTTGAGGTTGTTGTTGAATTTGTTGGTGTTTTTCAATGTTGAGGTTTGTTGTTGTTTTTCAATGTCGAGGTTGTTGAATTTGTTGGTGTTTTTCAATGTTGAGGTTGTTGTTGTTTTTCAATGTTGAGGTTATTGTTGAATTTGTTGGTATTTTTCAATGTTGGGGTTGTTGTTATTATTCAATGTTGAGGATGTTGTTGAATTTGTTGGTGTTTTTCAATGTTGAGTTTGTTTTTGTTTTTCAATGTTGAGGTTGTTGTTGAATTTGTTGGTGTTTTTCAATGTTGAGGTTGCTGTTGTTTTTCAATGTTGAGGTTTTTGTTGAATTTGTTGGTGTTTTTCAATGTTGAGGTTGTTGTTGTTTTTCAATGTTGAGGTTGTTGTTGAATTTGTTGGTGTTTTTCAATGTTGAGGTTGTTGTTGAATTTGTTGGTGTTTTTCAATGTTGAGGTTGTTGTTGTTTTTCAATGTTGAGGTTGTTGAATTTGTTGGTGTTTTTCAATCTTGAGTTTGTTGTTGAATTTGTTGGTGTTTTTCAATGTTGAGGTTGTTGTTGAATTTGTTGGTGCTTTTCAATGTTGAGGTTGTTGTTGTTTTTCAATGTTGAGGTTGTTGTTGAGTTTGTTGGTGTTTTTCAATGTTGAGGTTATTGTTGAATTTGTTGGTGTTTTTCAATGTTGAGGTTGTTGTTGAATTTGTTGGTGTTTTTCAATGTTGAGGTTGTTGTTGCTTTTAAATATTGAGGTTGTTGTTGAATTTGTTGGTGTTTTTCAATTTTGAGGTTGTTGTTGTTTTTCAATGTTGAGGTTGTTGTTGAATTTGATGTTGTTTTTCAATGTCGAGGTTGTTGTTGAATTTGTTGGTGTTTTTCAATGTTGAAGTTGTTGTTGAATTTGTTGGTGTTTTTCAATGTTGAGGTTGCTGTTGTTTTTGAATGTTGAGGTTGTTGTTGAATTTGTTGGTGTTTTTCAATGTTGACATTGTTGTTGTTTTTCAATGTTGAGGTTGTTGTTGAATTTGTTGGTGTTTTTAAATGTTGAGGTTGTTTTTGAATTTGTTGGTGTTTTTCAATGTTGATGTTGTTGCTGTTTTTCAATGTTGAGGTTGTTGTTGAATTTGTTGGTGTTTTTCAATGTTGAGGTTGTTGTTGTTTTTCAACGTTGAGGTTGTTGTTGAATAAGTTGGTGTTTCTCAATTTCGAGGTTGTTGTTGAATTTGTTGGTGTTTTTCAGTGTTGAAGTTGTTGTTGAATTTGTTGGTGTTTTTCAATGTTGAGGTTGTTGTTTTTCAATGTTGAGGTTGTTGTTGAATTTGTTGGTGTTTTTCAATGTTGAGGTTGTTGTTGTTCTTAAATGCTGAGGTTGTTGTTGAATTTGTTGGTGTTTTTCAATGTTGAGGTTGTTGTTGAATTTGTTGGTGTTTTTCAATGTCGAGGTTGTTGTTGAATTTGTTGGTGTTTTTCAATGTTGAATTTTTTGTTGAATTTGTTGGTGTTTTTCAATGTTGAGGTTGTTGTTTTTCAATATTGAGGTTGTTGTTGAATTTGTTGGTGTTTTTCAATGTTGAGGTTGTTATTGTTTTTCAATGTTGAGGTTGTTGTTGAATTTGTTGGTGTTTTTCAATGTTGAGGTTGTTTTTGTTTTTCAATGTTGAGGTTGTTGTTGAATTTGTTGGTGTTTTTCAATGTTGAGGTTGTTGTTGAATTTGTTGGTGTTTTTCAATGTTGAGGTTGTTGTTGTTTTTCAATGCTGAGGTTGTTGTAGAATTTGTTGGTGTTTTTCAATGTTGAGGTTGTTATTGTTTTTCAAAGTTGAGGTTGTTGTTGAATTTGTTGGTTTTTTTCAATGTTGAGGTTGCTGTTGTTTTTCAATGTTGAGGTTGTTGTTGAATTTGTTGGTGTTTTTCAATGTTGAGGTTGTTTTTGAATTTGTTGGTGTTTTTCAATGTTGAGGTTGTTGTTTTTTTTCAATGTTGAGGTTATTGTTGAATTTGTTGGTGTTTTTCAATGTTGAGGTTGTTGTTGTTTTTCAATGTTGAGGTTGTTGTTGAATTTGTTGGTGTTTTTCAATGTTGAGTTTGTTGTTGTTTTTCAATGTTGAGGTTGTTGTTGAATTTGTTGGTGTTTTTCAATGTTGAGGTTGTTGTTGTTTTTCAATGTTGATGTTGTTGTTCAATTTGTTGCTGTTTTTCAATGTTGAGGTTGTTGTTGAATTTCTTGGTGTTTTTCAATGTTGAGGTTTGTTGTTGTTTTTCAATGTTGAGGTTGTTGAATTTGTTGGTGTTTTTCAATGTTGAGGTTGTTGTTGTTTTTCAATGTTGAGGTTGTTGTTGAATTTGTTGGTGTTTTTCAATGTTGAGTTTGTTGTTGTTTTTCAATGTTGAGGATGTTGTTGAATTTGTTGGTGTTTTTCAATGTTGAGGTTGTTGTTGTTTTTCAATGTTGATGTTGTTGTTGAATTTGTTGGTGTTTTTCAATGTTGAGGTTGTTGTTGAATTTGTTGGTGTTTTTCAATGTTGAGGTTTGTTGTTGTTTTTCAATGTTGAGGTTGTTGAATTTGTTGGTGTTTTTCAATGTTGAGGTTGTTGTTGTTTTTCAATGTTGAGGTTATTGTTGAATTTGTTGGTATTTTTCAATGTTGAGGTTGTTGTTATTATTCAATGTTGAGGATGTTGTTGAATTTGTTGGTGTTTTTCAATGTTGAGTTTGTTCTTGTTTTTGAATGTTGAGGTTGTTGTTGAATTTGTTGGTGTTTTTCAATGTTGAGCTTGCTGTTGTTTTTCAATGTTGAGGTTTTTGTTGAATTTGTTGGTGTTTTTCAATGTTGAGGTTGTTGTTGTTTTTCAATGTTGAGGTTGTTGTTGAATTTGTTGGTGTTTTTCAATGTTGAGGTTGTTGTTGAATTTGTTGGTGTTTTTCAATGTTGAGGTTGTTGTTGTTTTTCAATGTTGAGGTTGTTGAATTTGTTGGTGTTTTTCAATCTTGAGTTTGTTGTTGAATTTGTTGGTGTTTTTCAATGTTGAGGTTGTTGTTGAATTTGTTGGTGCTTTTCAATGTTGAGGTTGTTGTTGTTTTTCAATGTTGAGGTTGTTGTTGAGTTTGTTGTTGTTTTTCAATGTTGAGGTTGTTGTTGAATTTGTTGGTGTTTTTCAATGTTGAGGTTGTTGTTGAATTTGTTGGTGTTTTTCAATGTTGAGGTTGTTGTTGCTTTTAAATATTGAGGTTGTTGTTGAATTTGTTGGTGTTTTTCAATTTTGAGGTTGTTGTTGTTTTTCAATGTTGAGGTTGTTGTTGAATTTGATGTTGTTTTTCAATGTCGAGGTTGTTGTTGAATTTGTTGGTGTTTTTCAATGTTGAAGTTGTTGTTGAATTTGTTGGTGTTGTTCAATGTTGAGGTTGCTGTTGTTTTTGAATGTTGAGGTTGTTGTTGAATTTGTTGGTGTTTTTCAATGTTGAGGTTGTTGTTGAATTTGTTGGTGTTTTTAAATGTTGAGGTTGTTTTTGAATTTGTTGGTGTTTTTCAATGTTGATGTTGTTGCTGTTTTTCAATGTTGAGGTTGTTGTTGAATTTGTTGGTGTTTTTCAATGTTGAGGTTGTTGTTGTTCTTAAATGCTGAGGTTGTTGTTGAATTTGTTGGTGTTTTTCAATGTTGAGGTTGTTGTTGAATTTGTTGGTGTTTTTCAATGTCGAGGTTGTTGTTGAATTTGTTGGTGTTTTTCAATGTTGAATTTTTTGTTGAATTTGTTGGTGTTTTTCAATGTTGAGGTTGTTGTTTTTCAATATTGAGGTTGTTGTTGAATTTGTTGGTGTTTTTCAATGTTGAGGTTGTTTTTGTTTTTCAATGTTGAGGTTGTTGTTGAATTTGTTGGTGTTTTTCAATGTTGAGGTTGTTGTTGAATTTGTTGGTGTTTTTCAATGTTGAGGTTGTTGTTGTTTTTCAATGCTGAGGTTGTTGTAGAATTTGTTGGTGTTTTTCAATGTTGAGGTTGTTATTGTTTTTCAAAGTTGAGGTTGTTGTTGAATTTGTTGGTGTTTTTCAATGTTGAGGTTGCTGTTGTTTTTCAATGTTGAGGTTGTTGTTGAATTTGTTGGTGTTTTTCAATGTTGAGGTTGTTTTTGAATTTGTTGGTGTTTTTCAATGTTGAGGTTGTTGTTTTTTTTCAATGTTGAGGTTATTGTTGAATTTGTTGGTGTTTTTCAATGTTGAGGTTGTTGTTGTTTTTCAATGTTGAGGTTGTTGTTGAATTTGTTGGTGTTTTTCAATGTTGAGTTTGTTGTTGTTTTTCAATGTTGAGGTTGTTGTTGAATTTGTTGGTGTTTTTCAATGTTGAGGTTGTTGTTGTTTTTCAATGTTGATGTTGTTGTTCAATTTGTTGGTGTTTTTCAATGTTGAGGTTGTTGTTGAATTTGTTGGTGTTTTTCAATGTTGAGGTTTGTTGCTGTTTTTCAATGTTGAGGTTGTTGAATTTGTTGGTGTTTTTCAATGTTGAGGTTGTTGTTGTTTTTCAATGTTGAGGTTGTTGTTGAATTTGTTGGTGTTTTTCAATGTTGAGTTTGTTGTTGTTTTTCAATGTTGAGGATGTTGTTGAATTTGTTGGTGTTTTTCAATGTTGAGGTTGTTGTTGTTTTTCAATGTTGATGTTGTTGTTGAATTTGTTGGTGTTTTTCAATGTTGAGGTTGTTGTTGAATTTGTTGGTGTTTTTCAATGTTGAGGTTTGTTGTTGTTTTTCAATGTTGAGGTTGTTGAAGTTGTTGGTGTTTTTCAATGTTGAGGTTGTTGTTGTTTTTCAATGTTGAGGTTATTGTTGAATTTGTTGGTATTTTTCAATGTTGAGGTTGTTGTTATTATTCAATGTTGAGGATGTTGTTGAATTTGTTGGTGTTTTTCAATGTTGAGTTTGTTCTTGTTTTTGAATGTTGAGGTTGTTGTTGAATTTGTTGGTGTTTTTCAATGTTGAGGTTGCTGTTGTTTTTCAATGTTGAGGTTTTTGTTGAATTTGTAGGTGTTTTTCAATGTTGAGGTTGTTGTTGTTTTTCAATGTTGAGGTTGTTGTTGAATTTGTTGGTGTTTTTCAATGTTGAGGTTGTTGTTGAATTTGTTGGTGTTTTTCAATGTTGAGGTTGTTGTTGAATTTGTTGGTGTTTTTCAATGTTGAGGTTGTTGTTGAATTTGTTGGTGTTTTTCAATGTTGAGGTTGTTGTTGCTTTTAAATATTGAGGTTGTTGTTGAATTTGTTGGTGTTTTTCAATTTTGAGGTTGTTGTTGTTTTTCAATGTTGAGGTTGGTGTTGAATTTGATGTTGTTTTTCAATGTCGAGGTTGTTGTTGAATTTGTTGGTGTTTTTCAATGTTGAAGTTGTTGTTGAATTTGTTGGTGTTTTTCAATGTTGAGGTTGCTGTTGTTTTTGAATGTTGAGGTTGTTGTTGAATTTGTTGGTGTTTTTCAATGTTGAGGTTGTTGTTGAATTTGTTGGTGTTTTTAAATGTTGAGGTTGTTTTTGAATTTGTTGGTGTTTTTCAATGTTGATGTTGTTGCTGTTTTTCAATGTTGAGGTTGTTGTTGAATTTGTTGGTGTTTTTCAATGTTGAGGTTGTTGTTGTTCTTAAATGCTGAGGTTGTTGTTGAATTTGTTGGTGTTTTTCAATGTTGAGGTTGTTGTTGAATTTGTTGGTGTTTTTCAATGTCGAGGTTGTTGTTGAATTTGTTGGTGTTTTTCAATGTTGAATTTTTTGTTGAATTTGTTGGTGTTTTTCAATGTTGAGGTTGTTGTTTTTCAATATTGAGGTTGTTGTTGAATTTGTTGGTGTTTTTCAATGTTGAGGTTGTTGTTGTTTTTCAATGTTGAGGTTGTTGTTGAATTTGTTGGTGTTTTTCAATGTTGAGGTTGTTTTTGTTTTTCAATGTTGAGGTTGTTGTTGAATTTGTTGGTGTTTTTCAATGTTGAGGTTGTTGTTGAATTTGTTGGTGTTTTTCAATGTTGAGGTTGTTGTTGTTTTTCAATGCTGAGGTTGTTGTAGAATTTGTTGGTGTTTTTCAATGTTGAGGTTGTTATTGTTTTTCAAAGTTGAGGTTGTTGTTGAATTTGTTGGTGTTTTTCAATGTTGAGGTTGCTGTTGTTTTTCAATGTTGAGGTTGTTGTTGAATTTGTTGGTGTTTTTCAATGTTGAGGTTGTTTTTGAATTTGTTGGTGTTTTTCAATGTTGAGGTTGTTGTTTTTTTTCAATGTTGAGGTTATTGTTGAATTTGTTGGTGTTTTTCAATGTTGCGGTTGTTGTTGTTTTTCAATGTTGAGGTTGTTGTTGAATTTGTTGGTGTTTTTCAATGTTGAGTTTGTTGTTGTTTTTCAATGTTGAGGTTGTTGTTGAATTTGTTGGTGTTTTTCAATGTTGAGGTTGTTGTTGTTTTTCAATGTTGATGTTGTTGTTCAATTTGTTGGTGTTTTTCAATGTTGAGGTTGTTGTTGAATTTGTTGGTGTTTTTCAATGTTGAGGTTTGTTGTTGTTTTTCAATGTTGAGGTTGTTGAATTTGTTGGTGTTTTTCAATGTTGAGGTTGTTGTTGTTTTTCAATGTTGAGGTTGTTGTTGAATTGTTGGCGTTTTTCAATGTTGAGTTTGTTGTTGTTTTTCAATGTTGAGGATGTTGTTGAATTTGTTGGTGTTTTTCAATGTTGAGGTTGTTGTTGTTTTTCAATGTTGATGTTGTTGTTGAATTTGTTGGTGTTTTTCAATGTTGAGGTTTTTGTTGAATTTGTTGGTGTTTTTCAATGTTGAGGTTTGTTGTTGTTTTTCAATGTTGAGGTTGTTGAATTTGTTGGTGTTTTTCAATGTTGAGGTTGTTGTTGTTTTTCAATGTTGAGGTTATTGTTGAATTTGTTGGTATTTTTCAATGTTGAGGTTGTTGTTATTATTCAATGTTGAGGATGTTGTTGAATTTGTTGGTGTTTTTCAATGTTGAGTTTGTTCTTGTTTTTGAATGTTGAGGTTGTTGTTGAATTTGTTGGTGTTTTTCAATGTTGAGGTTGCTGTTGTTTTTCAATGTTGAGGTTTTTGTTGAATTTGTTGGTGTTTTTCAATGTTGAGGTTGTTGTTGTTTTTCAATGTTGAGGTTGTTGTTGAATTTGTTGGTGTTTTTCAATGTTGAGGTTGTTGTTGAATTTGTTGGTGTTTTTCAATGTTGAGGTTGTTGTTGTTTTTCAATGTTGAGGTTGTTGAATTTGTTGGTGTTTTTCAATCTTGAGTTTGTTGTTGAATTTGTTGGTGTTTTTCAATGTTGAGGTTGTTGTTGAATTTGTTGGTGCTTTTCAATGTTGAGGTTGTTGTTGTTTTTCAATGTTGAGGTTGTTGTTGAGTTTGTTGTTGTTTTTCAATGTTGAGGTTGTTGTTGAATTTGTTGGTGTTTTTCAATGTTGAGGTTGTTGTTGAATTTGTTGGTGTTTTTCAATGTTGAGGTTGTTGTTGCTTTTAAATATTGAGGTTGTTGTTGAATTTGTTGGTGTTTTTCAATTTTGAGGTTGTTGTTGTTTTTCAATGTTGAGGTTGTTGTTGAATTTGATGTTGTTTTTCAATGTCGAGGTTGTTGTTGAATTTGTTGGTGTTTTTCAATGTTGAAGTTGTTGTTGAATTTGTTGGTGTTTTTCAATGTTGAGGTTGCTGTTGTTTTTGAATGTTGAGGTTGTTGTTGAATTTGTTGGTGTTTTTCAATGTTGAGGTTGTTGTTGAATTTGTTGGTGTTTTTAAATGTTGAGGTTGTTTTTGAATTTGTTGGTGTTTTTCAATGTTGATGTTGTTGCTGTTTTTCAATGTTGAGGTTGTTGTTGAATTTGTTGGTGTTTTTCAATGTTGAGGTTGTTGTTGTTTTTCAACGTTGAGGTTGTTGTTGAATTTGTTGGTTTTTCTCAATTTCGAGGTTGTTGTTGAATTTGTTGGTGTTTTTCAGTGTTGAAGTTGTTGTTGAATTTGTTGGTGTTTTTCAATGTTGAGGTTGTTGTTTTTCAATGTTGAGGTTGTTGTTGAATTTGTTGGTGTTTTTCAATGTTGAGGTTGTTGTTGTTCTTAAATGCTGAGGTTGTTGTTGAATTTGTTGGTGTTTCTCAATGTTGAGGTTGTTGTTGAATTTGTTGGTGTTTTTCAATGTCGAGGTTGTTGTTGAATTTGTTGGTGTTTTTCAATGTTGAATTTTTTGTTGAATTTGTTGGTGTTTTTCAATGTTGAGGTTGTTGTTTTTCAATATTGAGGTTGTTGTTGAATTTGTTGGTGTTTTTCAATGTTGAGGTTGTTGTTGTTTTTCAATGTTGAGGTTGTTGTTGAATTTGTTGGTGTTTTTCAATGTTGAGGTTGTTTTTGTTTTTCAATGTTGAGGTTGTTGTTGAATTTGTTGGTGTTTTTCAATGTTGAGGTTGTTGTTGAATTTGTTGGTGTTTTTCAATGTTGAGGTTGTTGTTGTTTTTCAACGTTGAGGTTGTTGTTGAATTTGTCGGTGTTTCTCAATTTCGAGGTTGTTGTTGAATTTGTTGGTGTTTTTCAGTGTTGAAGTTGTTGTTGAATTTGTTGGTGTTTTTCAATGTTGAGGTTGTTGTTTTTCAATGTTGAGGTTGTTGTTGAATTTGTTGGTGTTTTTCAATGTTGAGGTTGTTGTTGTTCTTAAATGCTGAGGTTGTTGTTGAATTTGTTGGTGTTTCTCAATGTTGAGGTTGTTGTTGAATTTGTTGGTGTTTTTCAATGTCGAGGTTGTTGTTGAATTTGTTGGTGTTTTTCAATGTTGAATTTTTTGCTGAATTTGTTGGTGTTTTTCAATGTTGAGGTTGTTGTTTTTCAATATTGAGGTTGTTGTTGAATTTGTTGGTGTTTTTCAATGTTGAGGTTGTTGTTGTTTTTCAATGTTGAGGTTGTTGTTGAATTTGTTGGTGTTTTTCAATGTTGAGGTTTTTTTTGTTTTTCAATGTTGAGGTTGTTGTTGAATTTGTTGGTGTTTTTCAATGTTGAGGTTGTTGTTGAATTTGTTGGTGTTTTTCAATGTTGAGGTTGTTGCTGTTTTTCAATGCTGAGGTTGTTGTAGAATTTGTTGGTGTTTTTCAATGTTGAGGTTGTTATTGTTTTTCAAAGTTGAGGTTGTTGTTGAATTTGTTGGTGTTTTTCAATGTTGAGGTTGCTGTTGTTTTTCAATGTTGAGGTTGTTGTTGAATTTGTTGGTGTTTTTCAATGTTGAGGTTGTTGTTGAATTTGTTGGTGTTTTTCAATGTTGAGGTTGTTGTTTTTTTTCAATGTTGAGGTTATTGTTGAATTTGTTGGTGTTTTTCAATGTTGAGGTTGTTGTTGTTTTTCAATGTTGAGGTTGTTGTTGAATTTGTTGGTGTTTTTCAATGTTAAGTTTGTTGTTGTTTTTCAATGTTGAGGTTGTTGTTGAATTTGTTGGTGTTTTTCAATGTTGAGCTTGTTGTTGTTTTTCAATGTTGATGTTGTTGTTGAATTTGTTGGTGTTTTTCAATGTTGAGCTTGTTGTTGAATTTGTTGGTGTTTTTCAATGTTGAGGTTTGTTGTTGTTTTTCAATGTTGAGGTTGTTGAATTTGTTGGTGTTTTTCAATGTTGAGGTTGTTGTTGTTTTTCAATGTTGAGGTTGTTGTTGAATTTGTTGGTGTTTTTCAATGTTGAGTTTGTTGTTGTTTTTCAATGTTGAGGATGTTGTTGAATTTGTTGGTGTTTTTCAATGTTGAGGTTGTTGTTGTTTTTCAATGTTGATGTTGTTGTTGAATTTGTTGGTGTTTTTCAATGTTGAGGTTGTTGTTGAATTTGTTGGTGTTTTTCAACGTTGAGGTTTGTTGTTGTTTTTCAATGTTGAGGTTGTTGAATTTGTTGGTGTTTTTCAATGTTGAGTTTGTTGTTGTTTTTCAATGTTGAGGTTATTGTTGAAATTGTTGGTATTTTTCAATGTTGAGGTTGTTGTTATTATTCAATGTTGAGGATGTTGTTGAATTTGTTGGTGTTTTTCAATGTTGAGTTTGTTTTTGTTTTTCAATGTTGAGGTTGTTGTTGAATTTGTTGGTGTTTTTCAATGTTGAGGTTGTTGTTGTTTTTCAATGTTGAGGTTTTTGTTGAATTTGTTGGTGTTTTTCAATGTTGAGGTTGTTGTTGTTTTTCAATGTTGAGGTTGTTGTTGAATTTGTTGGTGTTTTTCAATGTTGAGGTTGTTGTTGAATTTGTTGGTGTTTTTCAATGTTGAGGTTGTTGTTGTTTTTCAATGTTGAGGTTGTTGAATTTGTTGGTGTTTTTCAATCTTGAGTTTGTTGTTGAATTTGTTGGTGTTTTTCAATGTTGAGGTTGTTGTTGAATTTGTTGGTGCTTTTCAATGTTGAGGTTGTTGTTGTTTTTCAATGTTGAGGTTGTTGTTGAGTTTGTTGGTGTTTTTCAATGTTGAGGTTGTTGTTGAATTTGTTGGCGTTTTTCAATGTTGAGGTTGTTGTTGAATTTGTTGGTGTTTTTCAATGTTGAGGTTGTTGTTGCTTTTAAATTTTGAGGTTGTTGTTGAATTTGTTGGTGTTTTTCAATTTTGAGGTTGATGTTGTTTTTCAATGTTGAGGTTGTAGTTGAATTTGATGTTGTTTTTCAATGTCGAGGTTGTTGTTGAATTTGTTGGTGTTTTTCAATGTTGAAGTTGTTGTTGAATTTGTTGGTGTTTTTCAATGTTGAGGTTGCTGTTGTTTTTGAATGTTGAGGTTGTTGTTGAATTTGTTGGTGTTTTTCAATGTTGACATTGTTGTTGTTTTTCAATGTTGAGGTTGTTGTTGAATTTGTTGGTGTTTTTAAATGTTGAAGTTGTTGTTGAATTTGTAGGTGTTTTTCAAAGTTGAGGTTGTTGTTGTTTTTCAATGTTGAGGTTGTTGTTGAATTTGATGGTGTTTTTCAATGTCGAGGCTGTTGTTGAATTTGTTGGTGTTTTTCAATGTTGAAGTTGTTGTTGAATTTGTTGGTGTTTTTCAATGTTGAGGTTGTTGTTGTTTTTCAATGTTGAGGTTGTTGTTGAATTTGTTGGTGTTTTCCAATGTTGAGATTGTTGTTGTTTTTCAATATTGAGGTTGTTGTTGAATTTGTTGGTGTTTTTAAATGTTGAGGTTCTTGAATTTGTTGGTGTTTTTCAATGTTGAGGTTGCTGTTCTTTTTCAATGTTGAGGTTGTTGTTGAATTTGTTGGTGTTTTTCAATTTCGAGGTTGTTGTGGAATTTGTTGGTGTTTTTCAATGTTGAAGTTGTTGTTGAATTTGTTGGTGTTTTTCAATGTTGAGGTTGTTGTTGTTTTTCAATGTTGAGGTTGTTGTTGAATTTGTTGGTGTTTTTCAATGTTGAGGTTGTTGTTGTTTTTCAATGCTGAGGTTGTTGAATTTGTTGGCGTTTTTCAATGTTGAGGTTGTTGTTGTTTTTCAATGTTGAGGTTGTTGTTGAATTTGTTGGTGTTTTTCAATGTTGAGGTTGTTGTTGTTTTTCAATGTTGAGGTTGTTGTTGAATTTGTTGGTGTTTTTCAATGTTGAGGTTGTTGTTGAATTTGTTGGTGTTTTTCAATGTTGAGGTTGTTGTTTTTTCTCAATGTTGAGGTTATTGTTGAATTTGTTGGTGTTTTTCAATGTTGAGGTTGTTGTTGTTTTTCAATGTTGAGGTTGTTGTTGAATTTGTTGGTGTTTTTCAATGTTGAGTTTGTTGTTGTTTTTCAATGTTGAGGTTGTTGTTGAATTTGTTGGTGTTTTTCAATGTTGAGGTTGTTGTTGTTTTTCAATGTTGATGTTGTTGTTGAATTTGTTGGTGTTTTTCAATGTTGAGGTTGTTGTTGAATTTGTTGGTGTTTTTCAATGTTGAGGTTGTTGTTGTTTTTCAATGTTGAGGTTGTTGTTGAATTTGTTGGTGTTTTTCAATGTTGAGGTTGTTGTTGAATTTGTTGGTGTTTTTCAATGTTGAGGTTGTTGTTGTTTTTCAATGTTGAGGTTGTTGAATTTGTTGGTGTTTTTCAATCTTGAGTTTGTTGTTGAATTTGTTGGTGTTTTTCAATGTTGAGGTTGTTGTTGAATTTGTTGGTGCTTTTCAATGTTGAGGTTGTTGTTGTTTTTCAATGTTGAGGTTGTTGTTGAGTTTGTTGGTGTTTTTCAATGTTGAGGTTGTTGTTGAATTTGTTGGTGTTTTTCAATGTTGAGGTTGTTGTTGAATTTGTTGGTGTTTTTCAATGTTGAGGTTTGTTGTTGATTTTCAATGTTGAGGTTGTTGAATTTGTTGGTGTTTTTCAATGTTGAGGTTGTTGTTGTTTTTCAATGTTGAGGTTATTGTTGAATTTGTTGGTATTTTTCAATGTTGAGGTTGTTGTTATTATTCAATGTTGAGGATGTTGTTGAATTTGTTGGTGTTTTTCAAAGTTGAGTTTGTTTTTGTTTTTCAATGTTGAGGTTGTTGTTGAATTTGTTGGTGTTTTTCAATGTTGAGGTTGCTGTTGTTTTTCAATGTTGAGGTTTTTGTTGAATTTGTTGGTGTTTTTCAATGTTGAGGTTGTTGTTGTTTTTCAATGTTGAGGTTGTTGTTGAATTTGTTGGTGTTTTTCAATGTTGAGGTTGTTGTTGAATTTGTTGGTGTTTTTCAATGTTGAGGTTGTTGTTGTTTTTCAATGTTGAGGTTGTTGAATTTGTTGGTGTTTTTCAATCTTGAGTTTGTTGTTGAATTTGTTGGTGTTTTTCAATGTTGAGGTTGTTGTTGAATTTGTTGGTGCTTTTCAATGTTGAGGTTGTTGTTGTTTTTCAATGTTGAGGTTGTTGTTGAGTTTGTTGGTGTTTTTCAATGTTGAGGTTGTTGTTGAATTTGTTGGTGTTCTTCAATGTTGAGGTTGTTGTTGAATTTGTTGGTGTTTTTCAATGTTGAGGTTGTTGTTGCTTTTAAATGTTGAGGTTGTTGTTGAATTTGTTGGTGTTTTTCAATTTTGAGGGTGTTGTTGTTTTTCAATGTTGAGGTTGTTGTTGAATTTGATGTTGTTTTTCAATGTCGAGGTTGTTGTTGAATTTGTTGGTGTTTTTCAATGTTGAAGTTGTTGTTGAATTTGTTGGTGTTTTTCAATGTTGAGGTTGCTGTTGTTTTTGAATGTTGAGGTTGTTGTTGAATTTGTTGGTGTTTTTCAATGTTGACATTGTTGTTGTTTTTCAATGTTGAGGTTGTTGTTGAATTTGTTGGTGTTTTTAAATGTTGAGGTTGTTTTTGAATTTGTTGGTATTTTTCAATGTTGATGTTGTTGCTGTTTTTCAATGTTGAGGTTGTTGTTGAATTTGTTGGTGTTTTTCAATGTTGAGGTTGTTGTTGTTTTTCATCGTTGAGGTTGTTGTTGAATTTGTTGGTGTTTCTCAATTTCGAGGTTGTTGTTGAATTTGTTGGTGTTTTTCAGTGTTCAAGTTGTTGTTGAATTTGTTGGTGTTTTTCAATGTTGAGGTTGTTGTTTTTCAATGTTGAGGTTGTTGTTGAATTTGTTGGTGTTTTTCAATGTTGAGGTTGTTGTTGTTCTTAAATGCTTAGTTTGTTGTTGAATTTGTTGATGTTTTTCAATGTTGAGGTTGTTGTTGAATTTGTTGGTGTTTTTCAATGTCGAGGTTGTTGTTGAATTTGTTGGTGTTTTTCAATGTTGAATTTTTTGTTGAATTTGTTGGTGTTTTTCAATGTTGAGGTTGTTGTTTTTCAATATTGAGGTTGTTGTTGAATTTGTTGGTGTTTTTCAATGTTGAGGTTGTTGTTGTTTTTCAATGTTGAGGTTGTTGTTGAATTTGTTGGTGTTTTTCAATGTTGAGGTTGTTTTTGTTTTTCAATGTTGAGGTTGTTGTTGAATTTGTTGGTGTTTTTCAATGTTGAGGTTGTTGTTGAATTTGTTGGTGTTTTTCAATGTTGAGGTTGTTGTTGTTTTTCAATGCTGAGGTTGTTGCAGAATTTGTTGGTGTTTTTCAATGTTGAGTTTGTTATTGTTTTTCAAAGTTGAGGTTGTTGTTGAATTTGTTGGTGATTTTCAATGTTGAAGTTGCTGTTGTTTTTCAATGTTGAGATTGTTGTTCAATTTGTTGGTGTTTTTCAATGTTGAGGTTGTTGTTGAATTTGTTGGTGTTTTTCAATGTTGTGGTTGTTGTTTTTTTTCAATGTTGAGGTTATTGTTGAATTTGTTGGTGTTTCTCAATGTTGAGGTTGTTGTTGTTTTTCAATGTTGAGGTTGTTGTTGAATTTGTTGGTGTTTTTCAATGTTGAGTTTGTTGTTGTTTTTCAATGTTGAGGTTGTTGTTGAATTTGTTGGTGTTTTTCAATGTTGAGGTTGTTGTTGTTTTTCAATGTTGATGTTGTTGTTGAATTTGTTGGTGTTTTTCAATGTTGAGGTTGTTGTTGAATTTGTTGGTGTTTTTCAATGTTGAGGTTTGTTGTTGTTTTTCAATGTTGAGGTTGTTGAATTTGTTGGTGTTTTTCAATGTTGAGGTTGTTGTTGTTTTTCAATGTTGAGGTTATTGTTGAATTTGTTGGTATTTTTCAATGTTGAGCTGTTGTTATTATTCAATGTTGAGGATGTTGTTGAATTTGTTGGTGTTTTTCAAAGTTGAGGTTGTTGTTGTTTTTCAATGTTGAGGTTTTTGTTGAATTTGTTGGTGTTTTTCAATGTTGAGGTTGTTGTTGTTTTTCAATGTTGAGGTTGTTGTTGAATTTGTTGGTGTTTTTCATTGTTGAGGTTGTTGTTGAATTTGTTGGAGTTTTTCAATGTTGAGGTTGTTGTTGTTTTTCAATGTTGAGGTTGTTGAATTTGTTGGTGTTTTTCAATGTTGAGGTTGTTGTTGAATTTGTTGGTGCTTTTCAATGTTGAGGTTGTTGTTGTTTTTCAGTGTTGAGGTTGTTGTTGAGTTTGTTGGTGTTTTTCAATGTTGAGGTTGTTGTTGAATTTGTTGGTGTTTTTCAATGTTGAGGTTGTTGTTGAATTTGTTGGTGTTTTTCAATGTTGAGGTTGTTGTTGCTTTTAAATGTTGAGGTTGTTGTTGAATTTGTTGTTGTTTTTCAATGTTGAGGTTGTTGTTGAATTTGATGTTGTTTTTCAATGTCGAGGTTGTTGTTGAATTTGTTGGTGTTTTTCAATGTTGAAGTTGTTGT
This sequence comes from Isurus oxyrinchus, assembly GCA_026770705.1. Lineage (NCBI taxonomy): Eukaryota > Metazoa > Chordata > Chondrichthyes > Lamniformes > Lamnidae > Isurus > Isurus oxyrinchus. The sequence goes on from JANJGN010000816.1 coordinate 164,224, forward strand.
TGAATTTGTTGGTGTTTTTCAAAGTTGAGGTTGCTGTTGTTTTTGAATGTTGAGGTTGTTGTTGAATTTGTTGGTGTTTTTCAATTTTGACATTGTTGTTGTTTTTCAATGTTGAGGTTGTTGTTGAATTTGTTGGTGTTTTTAAATGTTGAGGTTGTTTTTGAATTTGTTGGTCTTTTTCAATGTTGATGTTGCTGTTTTTCAATGTTGAGGTTGTTGTTGAATTTGTTGGTGTTTTTCAATGTTGAGGTTGTTGTTGTTTTTCAACGTTGAGGTTGTTGTTGAATTTGTTGGTGTTTCTCAATTTCGAGGTTGTTGTTGAATTTGTTGGTGTTTTTCAGTGTTGAAGTTGTTGTTGATTTTGTTGGTGTTTTTCAATGTTGAGGTTGTTGTTTTTCAATGTTGAGGTTGTTGTTGAATTTGTTGGTGTTTTTCAATGTTGAGGTTGTTGTGGTTCTTAAATGCTGAGGTTGTTGTTGAATTTGTTGGTGTTTTTCAATGTTGAGGTTGTTGTTGAATTTGTTGGTGTTTTTCAATGTCGAGGTTGTTGTTGAATTTGTTGGTGTTTTTCAATGTTGAGGTTGTTGTTTTTTTTCAATGTTGAGGTTATTGTTGAATTTGTTGGTGTTTTTCAATGTTGAGGTTGTTGTTGTTTTTCAATGTTGAGGTTGTTGTTGAACTTGTTGGTGTTTTTCAATGTTGAGTTTGTTGTTGTTTTTCAATGTTGAGGTTGTTGTTGAATTTGTTGGTGTTTTTCAATGTTGAGGTTGTTGTTTTTTTCAATGTTGAGGTTATTGTTGAATTTGTTGGTGTTTTTCAATGTTGAGGTTGTTGTTGTTTTTCAATGTTGAGGTTGTTGTTGAATTTGTTGGTGTTTTTCAATGTTGAGTTTGTTGTTGTTTTTCAATGTTGAGGTTGTTGTTGAATTTGTTGGTGTTTTTCAATGTTGAGGTTGTTGTTGTTTTTCAATGTTGATGTTGTTGTTGAATTTGTTGGTGTTTTTCAATGTTGAGGTTGTTGTTGAAGTTGTTGGTGTTTTTCAATGTTGAGGTTTGTTGTTGTTTTTCAATGTTGAGGTTGTTGAATTTGTTGGTGTTTTTCAATGTTGAGGTTGTTGTTGTTTTTCAATGTTGAGGTTATTGTTGAATTTGTTGGTGTTTTTCAATGTTGAGGTTGTTGTTGTTTTTCAATGTTGAGGTTGTTGTTGAATTTGTTGGTGTTTTTCAATGTTGAGTTTGTTGTTGTTTTTCAATGTTGAGGTTGTTGTTGAATTTGTTGGTGTTTTTCAATGTTGAGGTTGTTGTTGTTTTTCAATGTTGATGTTGTTGTTGAATTTGTTGGTGTTTTTCAATGTTGAGGTTGCTGTTCTTTTTCAATGTTGAGGTTGTTGTTGAATTTGTTGGTGTTTTTCAATTTCGAGGTTGTTGTGGAATTTGTTGGTGTTTTTCAATGTTGAAGTTGTTGTTGAATTTGTTGGTGTTTTTCAATGTTGAGGTTGTTGTTGTTTTTCAATGTTGAGGTTGTTGTTGAATTTGTTGGTGTTTTTCAATGTTGAGGTTGTTGTTGTTTTTCAATGCTGAGGTTGTTGAATTTGTTGGCGTTTTTCAATGTTGAGGTTGTTGTTGTTTTTCAATGTTGAGGTTGTTGTTGAATTTGTTGGTGTTTTTCAATGTTGAGGTTGTTGTTGTTTTTCAATGTTGAGGTTGTTGTTGAATTTGTTGGTGTTTTTCAATGTTGAGGTTGTTGTTGAATTTGTTGGTGTTTTTCAATGTTGAGGTTGTTGTTTTTTTTCAATGTTGAGGTTATTGTTGAATTTGTTGGTGTTTTTCAATGTTGAGGTTGTTGTTGTTTTTCAATGTTGAGGTTGTTGTTGAATTTGTTGGTGTTTTTCAATGTTGAGTTTGTTGTTGTTTTTCAATGTTGAGGTTGTTGTTGAATTTGTTGGTGTTTTTCAATGTTGAGGTTGTTGTTGTTTTTCAATGTTGATGTTGTTGTTGAATTTGTTGGTGTTTTTCAATGTTGAGGTTGTTGTTGAATTTGTTGGTGTTTTTCAATGTTGAGGTTTGTTGTTGTTTTTCAATGTTGAGGTTGTTGAATTTGTTGGTGTTTTTCAATGTTGAGGTTGTTGTTGTTTTTCAATGTTGAGGTTATTGTTGAATTTGTTGGTATTTTTCAATGTTGAGGTTGTTGTTATTATTCAATGTTGAGGATGTTGTTGAATTTGTTGGTGTTTTTCAAAGTTGAGTTTGTTTTTGTTTTTCAATGTTGAGGTTGTTGTTGAATTTGTTGGTGTTTTTCAATGTTGAGGTTGCTGTTGTTTTTCAATGTTGAGGTTTTTGTTGAATTTGTTGGTGTTTTTCAATGTTGAGGTTGTTGTTGTTTTTCAATGTTGAGGTTGTTGTTGAATTTGTTGGTGTTTTTCAATGTTGAGGTTGTTGTTGAATTTGTTGGTGTTTTTCAATGTTGAGGTTGTTGTTGTTTTTCAATGTTGAGGTTGTTGAATTTGTTGGTGTTTTTCAATCTTGAGTTTGTTGTTGAATTTGTTGGTGTTTTTCAAAGTTGAGGTTGTTGTTGAATTTGTTGGTGCTTTTCAATGTTGAGGTTGTTGTTGTTTTTCAATGTTGAGGTTGTTGTTGAGTTTGTTGGTGTTTTTCAATGTTGAGGTTGTTGTTGAATTTGTTGGTGTTTTTCAATGTTGAGGTTGTTGTTGAATTTGTTGGTGTTTTTCAATGTTGAGGTTTTTTGTTGATTTTCAATGTTGAGGTTGTTGAATTTGTTGGTGTTTTTCAATGTTGAGGTTGTTGTTGTTTTTCAATGTTGAGGTTATTGTTGAATTTGTTGGTATTTTTCAATGTTGAGGTTGTTGTTATTATTCAATGTTGAGGATGTTGTTGAATTTGTTGGTGTTTTTCAAAGTTGAGTTTGTTTTTGTTTTTCAATGTTGAGGTTGTTGTTGAATTTGTTGGTGTTTTTCAATGTTGAGGTTGCTGTTGTTTTTCAATGTTGAGGTTTTTGTTGAATTTGTTGGTGTTTTTCAATGTTGAGGTTGTTGTTGTTTTTCAATGTTGAGGTTGTTGTTGAATTTGTTGGTGTTTTTCAATGTTGAGGTTGTTGTTGAATTTGTTGGTGTTTTTCAATGTTGAGGTTGTTGTTGTTTTTCAATGTTGAGGTTGTTGAATTTGTTGGTGTTTTTCAATCTTGAGTTTGTTGTTGAATTTGTTGGTGTTTTTCAATGTTGAGGTTGTTGTTGAATTTGTTGGTGCTTTTCAATGTTGAGGTTGTTGTTGTTTTTCAATGTTGAGGTTGTTGTTGAGTTTGTTGGTGTTTTTCAATGTTCAGGTTGTTGTTGAATTTGTTGGTGTTTTTCAATGTTGAGGTTGTTGTTGAATTTGTTGGTGTTTTTCAATGTTGAGGTTGTTGTTGCTTTTAAATGTTGAGGTTGTTGTTGAATTTGTTGGTGTTTTTCAATTTTGAGGGTGTTGTTGTTTTTCAATGTTGAGGTTGTTGTTGAATTTGATGTTGTTTTTCAATGTCGAGGTTGTTGTTGAATTTGTTGGTGTTTTTCAATGTTGAAGTTGTTGTTGAATTTGTTGGTGTTTTTCAATGTTGAGGTTGCTGTTGTTTTTGAATGTTGAGGTTGTTGTTGAATTTGTTGGTGTTTTTCAATGTTGACATTGTTGTTGTTTTTCAATGTTGAGGTTGTTGTTGAATTTGTTGGTGTTTTTAAATGTTGAGGTTGTTTTTGAATTTGTTGGTATTTTTCAATGTTGATGTTGTTGCTGTTTTTCAATGTTGAGGTTGTTGTTGAATTTGTTGGTGTTTTTCAATGTTGAGGTTGTTGTTGTTTTTCATCGTTGAGGTTGTTGTTGAATTTGTTGGTGTTTCTCAATTTCGAGGTTGTTGTTGAATTTGTTGGTGTTTTTCAGTGTTCAAGTTGTTGTTGAATTTGTTGGTGTTTTTCAATGTTGAGGTTGTTGTTTTTCAATGTTGAGGTTGTTGTTGAATTTGTTGGTGTTTTTCAATGTTGAGGTTGTTGTTGTTCTTAAATGCTTAGTTTGTTGTTGAATTTGTTGATGTTTTTCAATGTTGAGGTTGTTGTTGAATTTGTTGGTGTTTTTCAATGTCGAGGTTGTTGTTGAATTTGTTGGTGTTTTTCAATGTTGAATTTTTTGTTGAATTTGTTGGTGTTTTTCAATGTTGAGGTTGTTGTTTTTCAATATTGAGGTTGTTGTTGAATTTGTTGGTGTTTTTCAATGTTGAGGTTGTTGTTGTTTTTCAATGTTGAGGTTGTTGTTGAATTTGTTGGTGTTTTTCAATGTTGAGGTTGTTTTTGTTTTTCAATGTTGAGGTTGTTGTTGAATTTGTTGGTGTTTTTCAATGTTGAGGTTGTTGTTGAATTTGTTGGTGTTTTTCAATGTTGAGGTTGTTGTTGTTTTTCAATGCTGAGGTTGTTGCAGAATTTGTTGGTGTTTTTCAATGTTGAGTTTGTTATTGTTTTTCAAAGTTGAGGTTGTTGTTGAATTTGTTGGTGATTTTCAATGTTGAAGTTGCTGTTGTTTTTCAATGTTGAGGTTGTTGTTCAATTTGTTGGTGTTTTTCAATGTTGAGGTTGTTGTTGAATTTGTTGGTGTTTTTCAATGTTGTGGTTGTTGTTTTTTTTCAATGTTGAGGTTATTGTTGAATTTGTTGGTGTTTCTCAATGTTGAGGTTGTTGTTGTTTTTCAATGTTGAGGTTGTTGTTGAATTTGTTGGTGTTTTTCAATGTTGAGTTTGTTGTTGTTTTTCAATGTTGAGGTTGTTGTTGAATTTGTTGGTGTTTTTCAATGTTGAGGTTGTTGTTGTTTTTCAATGTTGATGTTGTTGTTGAATTTGTTGGTGTTTTTCAATGTTGAGGTTGTTGTTGAATTTGTTGGTGTTTTTCAATGTTGAGGTTTGTTGTTGTTTTTCAATGTTGAGGTTGTTGAATTTGTTGGTGTTTTTCAATGTTGAGGTTGTTGTTGTTTTTCAATGTTGAGGTTATTGTTGAATTTGTTGGTATTTTTCAATGTTGAGCTGTTGTTATTATTCAATGTTGAGGATGTTGTTGAATTTGTTGGTGTTTTTCAAAGTTGAGGTTGTTGTTGTTTTTCAATGTTGAGGTTTTTGTTGAATTTGTTGGTGTTTTTCAATGTTGAGGTTGTTGTTGTTTTTCAATGTTGAGGTTGTTGTTGAATTTGTTGGTGTTTTTCATTGTTGAGGTTGTTGTTGAATTTGTTGGTGTTTTTCAATGTTGAGGTTGTTGTTGTTTTTCAATGTTGAGGTTGTTGAATTTGTTGGTGTTTTTCAATGTTGAGGTTGTTGTTGAATTTGTTGGTGCTTTTCAATGTTGAGGTTGTTGTTGTTTTTCAGTGTTGAGGTTGTTGTTGAGTTTGTTGGTGTTTTTCAATGTTGAGGTTGTTGTTGAATTTGTTGGTGTTTTTCAATGTTGAGGTTGTTGTTGAATTTGTTGGTGTTTTTCAATGTTGAGGTTGTTGTTGCTTTTAAATGTTGAGGTTGTTGTTGAATTTGTTGTTGTTTTTCAATGTTGAGGTTGTTGTTGAATTTGATGTTGTTTTTCAATGTCGAGGTTGTTGTTGAATTTGTTGGTGTTTTTCAATGTTGAAGTTGTTGTTGAATTTGTTGGTGTTTTTCAAAGTTGAGGTTGCTGTTGTTTTTGAATGTTGAGGTTGTTGTTGAATTTGTTGGTGTTTTTCAATTTTGACATTGTTGTTGTTTTTCAATGTTGAGGTTGTTGTTGAATTTGTTGGTGTTTTTAAATGTTGAGGTTGTTTTTGAATTTGTTGGTCTTTTTCAATGTTGATGTTGCTGTTTTTCAATGTTGAGGTTGTTGTTGAATTTGTTGGTGTTTTTCAATGTTGAGGTTGTTGTTGTTTTTCAACGTTGAGGTTGTTGTTGAATTTGTTGGTGTTTCTCAATTTCGAGGTTGTTGTTGAATTTGTTGGTGTTTTTCAATGTTGAGGTTGTTGTTGAATTTGTTGGTGTTTTTCAATGTTGAGGTTTGTTGTTGTTTTTCAATGTTGAGGTTGTTGAATTTGTTGGTGTTTTTCAATGTTGAGGTTGTTGTTGTTTTTCAATGTTGAGGTTATTGTTGAATTTGTTGGTATTTTTCAATGTTGAGCTGTTGTTATTATTCAATGTTGAGGATGTTGTTGAATTTGTTGGTGTTTTTCAAAGTTGAGGTTGTTGTTGTTTTTCAATGTTGAGGTTTTTGTTGAATTTGTTGGTGTTTTTCAATGTTGAGGTTGTTGTTGTTTTTCAATGTTGAGGTTGTTGTTGAATTTGTTGGTGTTTTTCATTGTTGAGGTTGTTGTTGAATTTGTTGGTGTTTTTCAATGTTGAGGTTGTTGTTGTTTTTCAATGTTGAGGTTGTTGAATTTGTTGGTGTTTTTCAATGTTGAGGTTGTTGTTGAATTTGTTGGTGCTTTTCAATGTTGAGGTTGTTGTTGTTTTTCAGTGTTGAGGTTGTTGTTGAGTTTGTTGGTGTTTTTCAATGTTGAGGTTGTTGTTGAATTTGTTGGTGTTTTTCAATGTTGAGGTTGTTGTTGAATTTGTTGGTGTTTTTCAATGTTGAGGTTGTTGTTGCTTTTAAATGTTGAGGTTGTTGTTGAATTTGTTGTTGTTTTTCAATGTTGAGGTTGTTGTTGAATTTGATGTTGTTTTTCAATGTCGAGGTTGTTGTTGAATTTGTTGGTGTTTTTCAATGTTGAAGTTGTTGTTGAATTTGTTGGTGTTTTTCAAAGTTGAGGTTGCTGTTGTTTTTGAATGTTGAGGTTGTTGTTGAATTTGTTGGTGTTTTTCAATTTTGACATTGTTGTTGTTTTTCAATGTTGAGGTTGTTGTTGAATTTGTTGGTGTTTTTAAATGTTGAGGTTGTTTTTGAATTTGTTGGTCTTTTTCAATGCTGATGTTGCTGTTTTTCAATGTTGAGGTTGTTGTTGAATTTGTTGGTGTTTTTCAATGTTGAGGTTGTTGTTGTTTTTCAACGTTGAGGTTGTTGTTGAATTTGTTGGTGTTTCTCAATTTCGAGGTTGTTGTTGAATTTGTTGGTGTTTTTCAGTGTTGAAGTTGTTGTTGATTTTGTTGGTGTTTTTCAATGTTGAGGTTGTTGTTTTTCAATGTTGAGGTTGTTGTTGAATTTGTTGGTGTTTTTCAATGTTGAGGTTGTTGTGGTTCTTAAATGCTGAGGTTGTTGTTGAATTTGTTGGTGTTTTTCAATGTTGAGGTTGTTGTTGAATTTGTTGGTGTTTTTCAATGTCGAGGTTGTTGTTGAATTTGTTGGTGTTTTTCAATGTTGAGGTTGTTGTTTTTTTTCAATGTTGAGGTTATTGTTGAATTTGTTGGTGTTTTTCAATGTTGAGGTTGTTGTTGTTTTTCAATGTTGAGGTTGTTGTTGAACTTGTTGGTGTTTTTCAATGTTGAGTTTGTTGTTGTTTTTCAATGTTGAGGTTGTTGTTGAATTTGTTGGTGTTTTTCAATGTTGAGGTTGTTGTTTTTTTCAATGTTGAGGTTATTGTTGAATTTGTTGGTGTTTTTCAATGTTGAGGTTGTTGTTGTTTTTCAATGTTGAGGTTGTTGTTGAATTTGTTGGTGTTTTTCAATGTTGAGTTTGTTGTTGTTTTTCAATGTTGAGGTTGTTGTTGAATTTGTTGGTGTTTTTCAATGTTGAGGTTGTTGTTGTTTTTCAATGTTGATGTTGTTGTTGAATTTGTTGGTGTTTTTCAATGTTGAGGTTGTTGTTGAATTTGTTGGTGTTTTTCAATGTTGAGGTTTGTTGTTGTTTTTCAATGTTGAGGTTGTTGAATTTGTTGGTGTTTTTCAATGTTGAGGTTGTTGTTGTTTTTCAATGTTGAGGTTATTGTTGAATTTGTTGGTGTTTTTCAATGTTGAGGTTGTTGTTGTTTTTCAATGTAGAGGTTGTTGTTGAATTAGTTGGTGTTTTTCAATGTTGAGTTTGTTGTTGTTTTTCAATGTTGAGGTTGTTTTTGAATTTGTTGGTGTTTTTCAATGTTGAGGTTGTTGTTGTTTTTCAATGTTGATGTTGTTGTTGAATTTGTTGGTGTTTTTCAATGTTGAGGTTGTTGTTGAATTTGTTGGTGTTTTTCAATGTTGAGGTTTGTTGTTGTTTTTCAATGTTGAGGTTGTTGAATTTGTTGGTGTTTTTCAATGTTGAGGTTGTTGTTGTTTTTCAATGTTGAGGTTATTGTTGAATTTGTTGGTATTTTTCAATGTTGAGGTTGTTGTTATTATTCAATGTTGAGGATGTTGTTGAATTTGTTGGTGTTTTTCAAAGTTGAGTTTGTTTTTGTTTTTCAATGTTGAGGTTGTTGTTGAATTTGTTGGTGTTTTTCAATGTTGAGGTTGCTGTTGTTTTTCAATGTTGAGGTTTTTGTTGAATTTGTTGGTGTTTTTCAATGTTGAGGTTGTTGTTGTTTTTCAATGTTGAGGTTGTTGTTGAATTTGTTGGTGTTTTTCAATGTTGAGGTTGTTGTTGAATTTGTTGGTGTTTTTCAATGTTGAGGTTGTTGTTGTTTTTCAATGTTGAGGTTGTTGAATTTGTTGGTGTTTTTCAATCTTGAGTTTGTTGTTGAATTTGTTGGTGTTTTTCAATGTTGAGGTTGTTGTTGAATTTGTTGGTGCTTTTCAATGTTGAGGTTGTTGTTGTTATTCAATGTTGAGGTTGTTGTTGAGTTTGTTGGTGTTTTTCAACGTTGAGGTTGTTGTTGAATTTGTTGGTGTTTTTCAATGTTGAGGTTGTTGTTGTTTTTCAATGTTGAGGTTATTGTTGAATTTGTTGGTATTTTTCAATGTTGAGCTGTTGTTATTATTCAATGTTGAGGATGTTGTTGAATTTGTTGGTGTTTTTCAAAGTTGAGGTTGTTGTTGTTTTTCAATGTTGAGGTTTTTGTTGAATTTGTTGGTGTTTTTCAATGTTGAGGTTGTTGTTGTTTTTCAATGTTGAGGTTGTTGTTGAATTTGTTGGTGTTTTTCATTGTTGAGGTTGTTGTTGAATTTGTTGGTGTTTTTCAATGTTGAGGTTGTTGTTGTTTTTCAATGTTGAGGTTGTTGAATTTGTTGGTGTTTTTCAATGTTGAGGTTGTTGTTGAATTTGTTGGTGCTTTTCAATGTTGAGGTTGTTGTTGTTTTTCAGTGTTGAGGTTGTTGTTGAGTTTGTTGGTGTTTTTCAATGTTGAGGTTGTTGTTGAATTTGTTGGTGTTTTTCAATGTTGAGGTTGTTGTTGAATTTGTTGGTGTTTTTCAATGTTGAGGTTGTTTTTGAATTTGTTGGTCTTTTTCAATGTTGATGTTGCTGTTTTTCAATGTTGAGGTTGTTGTTGAATTTGTTGGTGTTTTTCAATGTTGAGGTTGTTGTTGTTTTTCAACGTTGAGGTTGTTGTTGAATTTGTTGGTGTTTCTCAATTTCGAGGTTGTTGTTGAATTTGTTGGTGTTTTTCAGTGTTGAAGTTGTTGTTGATTTTGTTGGTGTTTTTCAATGTTGAGGTTGTTGTTTTTCAATGTTGAGGTTGTTGTTGAATTTGTTGGTGTTTTTCAATGTTGAGGTTGTTGTGGTTCTTAAATGCTGAGGTTGTTGTTGAATTTGTTGGTGTTTTTCAATGTTGAGGTTGTTGTTGAATTTGTTGGTGTTTTTCAATGTCGAGGTTGTTGTTGAATTTGTTGGTGTTTTTCAATGTTGAGGTTGTTGTTTTTTTTCAATGTTGAGGTTATTGTTGAATTTGTTGGTGTTTTTCAATGTTGAGGTTGTTGTTGTTTTTCAATGTTGAGGTTGTTGTTGAATTTGTTGGTGTTTTTCAATGTTGAGTTTGTTGTTGTTTTTCAATGTTGAGGTTGCTGTTGTTTTTCAATGTTGAGGTTTTTGTTGAATTTGTTGGTGTTTTTCAATGTTGAGGTTGTTGTTGTTTTTCAATGTTGAGGTTGTTGTTGAATTTGTTGGTGTTTTTCAATGTTGAGGTTGTTGTTGAATTTGTTGGTGTTTTTCAATGTTGAGGTTGTTGTTGTTTTTCAATGTTGAGGTTGTTGAATTTGTTGGTGTTTTTCAATCTTGAGTTTGTTGTTGAATTTGTTGGTGTTTTTCAATGTTGAGGTTGTTGTTGAATTTGTTGGTGCTTTTCAATGTTGAGGTTGTTGTTGTTATTCAATGTTGAGGTTGTTGTTGAGTTTGTTGGTGTTTTTCAACGTTGAGGTTGTTGTTGAATTTGTTGGTGTTTTTCAATGTTGAGGTTGTTGTTGTTTTTCAATGTTGAGGTTATTGTTGAATTTGTTGGTATTTTTCAATGTTGAGCTGTTGTTATTATTCAATGTTGAGGATGTTGTTGAATTTGTTGGTGTTTTTCAAAGTTGAGGTTGTTGTTGTTTTTCAATGTTGAGGTTTTTGTTGAATTTGTTGGTGTTTTTCAATGTTGAGGTTGTTGTTGTTTTTCAATGTTGAGGTTGTTGTTGAATTTGTTGGTGTTTTTCATTGTTGAGGTTGTTGTTGAATTTGTTGGTGTTTTTCAATGTTGAGGTTGTTGTTGTTTTTCAATGTTGAGGTTGTTGAATTTGTTGGTGTTTTTCAATGTTGAGGTTGTTGTTGAATTTGTTGGTGCTTTTCAATGTTGAGGTTGTTGTTGTTTTTCAGTGTTGAGGTTGTTGTTGAGTTTGTTGGTGTTTTTCAATGTTGAGGTTGTTGTTGAATTTGTTGGTGTTTTTCAATGTTGAGGTTGTTGTTGAATTTGTTGGTGTTTTTCAATGTTGAGGTTGTTTTTGAATTTGTTGGTCTTTTTCAATGTTGATGTTGCTGTTTTTCAATGTTGAGGTTGTTGTTGAATTTGTTGGTGTTTTTCAATGTTGAGGTTGTTGTTGTTTTTCAACGTTGAGGTTGTTGTTGAATTTGTTGGTGTTTCTCAATTTCGAGGTTGTTGTTGAATTTGTTGGTGTTTTTCAGTGTTGAAGTTGTTGTTGATTTTGTTGGTGTTTTTCAATGTTGAGGTTGTTGTTTTTCAATGTTGAGGTTGTTGTTGAATTTGTTGGTGTTTTTCAATGTTGAGGTTGTTGTGGTTCTTAAATGCTGAGGTTGTTGTTGAATTTGTTGGTGTTTTTCAATGTTGAGGTTGTTGTTGAATTTGTTGGTGTTTTTCAATGTCGAGGTTGTTGTTGAATTTGTTGGTGTTTTTCAATGTTGAGGTTGTTGTTTTTTTTCAATGTTGAGGTTATTGTTGAATTTGTTGGTGTTTTTCAATGTTGAGGTTGTTGTTGTTTTTCAATGTTGAGGTTGTTGTTGAATTTGTTGGTGTTTTTCAATGTTGAGTTTGTTGTTGTTTTTCAATGTTGAGGTTGTTGTTGAATTTGTTGGTGTTTTTCAATGTTGAGGTTGTTGTTTTTTTCAATGTTGAGGTTATTGTTGAATTTGTTGGTGTTTTTCAATGTTGAGGTTGTTGTTGTTTTTCAATGTTGAGGTTGTTGTTGAATTTGTCGGTGTTTTTCAATGTTGAGTTTGTTGTTGTTTTTCAATGTTGAGGTTGTTGTTGAATTTGTTGGTGTTTTTCAATGTTGAGGTTGTTGTTGTTTTTCAATGTTGAGGTTGTTGTTGAATTTGTTGGTGTTTTTCAATGTTGAGGTTGTTGTTGAATTTGTTGGTGTTTTTCAATGTTGAGGTTGTTGTTGTTTTTCAATGTTGAGGTTGTTGAATTTGTTGGTGTTTTTCAATCTTGAGTTTGTTGTTGAATTTGTTGGTGTTTTTCAATGTTGAGGTTGTTGTTGAATTTGTTGGTGCTTTTCAATGTTGAGGTTGTTGTTGTTTTTCAATGTTGAGGTTGTTGTTGAGTTTGTTGGTGTTTTTCAATGTTGAGGTTGTTGTTGAATTTGTTGGTGTTTTTCAATGTTGAGGTTGTTGTTGAATTTGTTGGTGTTTTTCAATGTTGAGGTTGTTGTTGCTTTTAAATGTTGAGGTTGTTGTTGAATTTGTTGGTGTTTTTCAATTTTGAGGGTGTTGTTGTTTTTCAATGTTGAGGTTGTTGTTGAATTTGATGTTGTTTTTCAATGTCGAGGTTGTTGTTGAATTTGTTGGTGTTTTTCAATGTTGAAGTTGTTGTTGAATTTGTTGGTGTTTTTCAATGTTGAGGTTGCTGTTGTTTTTGAATGTTGAGGTTGTTGTTGAATTTGTTGGTGTTTTTCAATGTTGACATTGTTGTTGTTTTTCAATGTTGAGGTTGTTGTTGAATTTGTTGGTGTTTTTAAATGTTGAGGTTGTTTTTGAATTTGTTGGTATTTTTCAATGTTGATGTTGTTGCTGTTTTTCAATGTTGAGGTTGTTGTTGAATTTGTTGGTGTTTTTCAATGTTGAGGTTGTTGTTGTTTTTCATCGTTGAGGTTGTTGTTGAATTTGTTGGTGTTTCTCAATTTCGAGGTTGTTGTTGAATTTGTTGGTGTTTTTCAGTGTTCAAGTTGTTGTTGAATTTGTTGGTGTTTTTCGATGTTGAGGTTGTTGTTTTTCAATGTTGAGGTTGTTGTTGAATTTGTTGGTGTTTTTCAATGTTGAGGTTGTTGTTGTTCTTAAATGCTTAGTTTGTTGTTGAATTTGTTGGTGTTTTTCAATGTTGAGGTTGTTGTTGAATTTGTTGGTGTTTTTCAATGTCGAGGTTGTTGTTGAATTTGTTGGTGTTTTTCAATGTTGAATTTTTTGTTGAATTTGTTGGTGTTTTTCAATGTTGAGGTTGTTGTTTTTCAATATTGAGGTTGTTGTTGAATTTGTTGGTGTTTTTCAATGTTGAGGTTTGTTGTTGTTTTTCAATGTTGAGGTTGTTGAATTTGTTGGTGTTTTTCAATGTTGAGGTTGTTGTTGTTTTTCAATGTTGAGGTTATTGTTGAATTTGTTGGTATTTTTCAATGTTGAGGTTGTTGTTATTATTCAATGTTGAGGATGTTGTTGAATTTGTTGGTGTTTTTCAAAGTTGAGTTTGTTTTTGTTTTTCAATGTTGAGGTTGTTGTTGAATTTGTTGGTGTTTTTCAATGTTGAGGTTGCTGTTGTTTTTCAATGTTGAGGTTTTTGTTGAATTTGTTGGTGTTTTTCAATGTTGAGGTTGTTGTTGTTTTTCAATGTTGAGGTTGTTGTTGAATTTGTTGGTGTTTTTCAATGTTGAGGTTGTTGTTGAATTTGTTGGTGTTTTTCAATGTTGAGGTTGTTGTTGTTTTTCAATGTTGAGGTTGTTGAATTTGTTGGTGTTTTTCAATCTTGAGTTTGTTGTTGAATTTGTTGGTGTTTTTCAATGTTGAGGTTGTTGTTGAATTTGTTGGTGCTTTTCAATGTTGAGGTTGTTGTTGTTATTCAATGTTGAGGTTGTTGTTGAGTTTGTTGGTGTTTTTCAACGTTGAGGTTGTTGTTGAATTTGTTGGTGTTTTTCAATGTTGAGGTTGTTGTTGTTTTTCAATGTTGAGGTTATTGTTGAATTTGTTGGTATTTTTCAATGTTGAGCTGTTGTTATTATTCAATGTTGAGGATGTTGTTGAATTTGTTGGTGTTTTTCAAAGTTGAGGTTGTTGTTGTTTTTCAATGTTGAGGTTTTTGTTGAATTTGTTGGTGTTTTTCAATGTTGAGGTTGTTGTTGTTTTTCAATGTTGAGGTTGTTGTTGAATTTGTTGGTGTTTTTCATTGTTGAGGTTGTTGTTGAATTTGTTGGTGTTTTTCAATGTTGAGGTTGTTGTTGTTTTTCAATGTTGAGGTTGTTGAATTTGTTGGTGTTTTTCAATGTTGAGGTTGTTGTTGAATTTGTTGGTGCTTTTCAATGTTGAGGTTGTTGTTGTTTTTCAGTGTTGAGGTTGTTGTTGAGTTTGTTGGTGTTTTTCAATGTTGAGGTTGTTGTTGAATTTGTTGGTGTTTTTCAATGTTGAGGTTGTTGTTGAATTTGTTGGTGTTTTTCAATGTTGAGGTTGTTTTTGAATTTGTTGGTCTTTTTCAATGTTGATGTTGCTGTTTTTCAATGTTGAGGTTGTTGTTGAATTTGTTGGTGTTTTTCAATGTTGAGGTTGTTGTTGTTTTTCAACGTTGAGGTTGTTGTTGAATTTGTTGGTGTTTCTCAATTTCGAGGTTGTTGTTGAATTTGTTGGTGTTTTTCAGTGTTGAAGTTGTTGTTGATTTTGTTGGTGTTTTTCAATGTTGAGGTTGTTGTTTTTCAATGTTGAGGTTGTTGTTCAATTTGTTGGTGTTTTTCAATGTTGAGGTTGTTGTGGTTCTTAAATGCTGAGGTTGTTGTTGAATTTGTTGGTGTTTTTCAATGTTGAGGTTGTTGTTGAATTTGTTGGTGTTTTTCAATGTCGAGGTTGTTGTTGAATTTGTTGGTGTTTTTCAATGTTGAGGTTGTTGTTTTTTTTCAATGTTGAGGTTATTGTTGAATTTGTTGGTGTTTTTCAATGTTGAGGTTGTTGTTGTTTTTCAATGTTGAGGTTGTTGTTGAATTTGTTGGTGTTTTTCAATGTTGAGTTTGTTGTTGTTTTTCAATGTTGAGGTTGTTGTTGAATTTGTTGGTGTTTTTCAATGTTGAGGTTGTTGTTTTTTTCAATGTTGAGGTTATTGTTGAATTTGTTGGTGTTTTTCAATGTTGAGGTTGTTGTTGTTTTTCAATGTTGAGGTTGTTGTTGAATTTGTCGGTGTTTTTCAATGTTGAGTTTGTTGTTGTTTTTCAATGTTGAGGTTGTTGTTGAATTTGTTGGTGTTTTTCAATGTTGAGGTTGTTGTTGTTTTTCAATGTTGAGGTTGTTGTTGAATTTGTTGGTGTTTTTCAATGTTGAGGTTGTTGTTGAATTTGTTGGTGTTTTTCAATGTTGAGGTTGTTGTTGTTTTTCAATGTTGAGGTTGTTGAATTTGTTGGTGTTTTTCAATCTTGAGTTTGTTGTTGAATTTGTTGGTGTTTTTCAATGTTGAGGTTGTTGTTGAATTTGTTGGTGCTTTTCAATGTTGAGGTTGTTGTTGTTTTTCAATGTTGAGGTTGTTGTTGAGTTTGTTGGTGTTTTTCAATGTTGAGGTTGTTGTTGAATTTGTTGGTGTTTTTCAATGTTGAGGTTGTTGTTGAATTTGTTGGTGTTTTTCAATGTTGAGGTTGTTGTTGCTTTTAAATGTTGAGGTTGTTGTTGAATTTGTTGGTGTTTTTCAATTTTGAGGGTGTTGTTGTTTTTCAATGTTGAGGTTGTTGTTGAATTTGATGTTGTTTTTCAATGTCGAGGTTGTTGTTGAATTTGTTGGTGTTTTTCAATGTTGAAGTTGTTGTTGAATTTGTTGGTGTTTTTCAATGTTGAGGTTGCTGTTGTTTTTGAATGTTGAGGTTGTTGTTGAATTTGTTGGTGTTTTTCAATGTTGACATTGTTGTTGTTTTTCAATGTTGAGGTTGTTGTTGAATTTGTTGGTGTTTTTAAATGTTGAGGTTGTTTTTGAATTTGTTGGTATTTTTCAATGTTGATGTTGTTGCTGTTTTTCAATGTTGAGGTTGTTGTTGAATTTGTTGGTGTTTTTCAATGTTGAGGTTGTTGTTGTTTTTCATCGTTGAGGTTGTTGTTGAATTTGTTGGTGTTTCTCAATTTCGAGGTTGTTGTTGAATTTGTTGGTGTTTTTCAGTGTTCAAGTTGTTGTTGAATTTGTTGGTGTTTTTCAATGTTGAGGTTGTTGTTTTTCAATGTTGAGGTTGTTGTTGAATTTGTTGGTGTTTTTCAATGTTGAGGTTGTTGTTGTTCTTAAATGCTTAGTTTGTTGTTGAATTTGTTGGTGTTTTTCAATGTTGAGGTTGTTGTTGAATTTGTTGGTGTTTTTCAATGTCGAGGTTGTTGTTGAATTTGTTGGTGTTTTTCAATGTTGAATTTTTTGTTGAATTTGTTGGTGTTTTTCAATGTTGAGGTTGTTGTTTTTCAATATTGAGGTTGTTGTTGAATTTGTTGGTGTTTTTCAATGTTGAGGTTGTTGTTGTTTTTCAATGTTGAGGTTGTTGTTGAATTTGTTGGTGTTTTTCAATGTTGAGGTTGTTTTTGTTTTTCAATGTTGAGGTTGTTGTTGAATTTGTTGGTGTTTTTCAATGTTGAGGTTGTTGTTGAATTTGTTGGTGTTTTTCAATGTTGAGGTTGTTGTTGTTTTTCAATGCTGAGGTTGTTGCAGAATTTGTTGGTGTTTTTCAATGTTGAGTTTGTTATTGTTTTTCAAAGTTGAGGTTGTTGTTGAATTTGTTGGTGATTTTCAATGTTGAAGTTGCTGTTGTTTTTCAATGTTGAGGTTGTTGTTGAATTTGTTGGTGTTTTTCAATGTTGAGGTTGTTGTTGAATTTGTTGGTGTTTTTCAATGTTGTGGTTGTTGTTTTTTTTCAATGTTGAGGTTATTGTTGAATTTGTTGGTGTTTCTCAATGTTGAGGTTGTTGTTGTTTTTCAATGTTGAGGTTGTTGTTGAATTTGTTGGTGTTTTTCAATGTTGAGTTTGTTGTTGTTTTTCAATGTTGAGGTTGTTGTTGAATTTGTTGGTGTTTTTCAATGTTGAGGTTGTTGTTGTTTTTCAATGTTGATGTTGTTGTTGAATTTGTTGGTGTTTTTCAATGTTGAGGTTGTTGTTGAATTTGTTGGTGTTTTTCAATGTTGAGGTTTGTTGTTGTTTTTCAATGTTGAGGTTGTTGAATTTGTTGGTGTTTTTCAATGTTGAGGTTGTTGTTGTTTTTCAATGTTGAGGTTATTGTTGAATTTGTTGGTATTTTTCAATGTTGAGCTGTTGTTATTATTCAATGTTGAGGATGTTGTTGAATTTGTTGGTGTTTTTCAAAGTTGAGGTTGTTGTTGTTTTTCAATGTTGAGGTTTTTGTTGAATTTGTTGGTGTTTTTCAATGTTGAGGTTGTTGTTGTTTTTCAATGTTGAGGTTGTTGTTGAATTTGTTGGTGTTTTTCATTGTTGAGGTTGTTGTTGAATTTGTTGGTGTTTTTCAATGTTGAGGTTGTTGTTGTTTTTCAATGTTGAGGTTGTTGAATTTGTTGGTGTTTTTCAATGTTGAGGTTGTTGTTGAATTTGTTGGTGCTTTTCAATGTTGAGGTTGTTGTTGTTTTTCAGTGTTGAGGTTGTTGTTGAGTTTGTTGGTGTTTTTCAATGTTGAGGTTGTTGTTGAATTTGTTGGTGTTTTTCAATGTTGAGGTTGTTGTTGAATTTGTTGGTGTTTTTCAATGTTGAGGTTGTTGTTGCTTTTAAATGTTGAGGTTGTTGTTGAATTTGTTGGTGTTTTTCAATTTTGAGGTTGTTGTTGTTTTTCAATGTTGAGGTTGTTGTTGAATTTGATGTTGTTTTTCAATGTCGAGGTTGTTGTTGAATTTGTTGGTGTTTTTCAATGTTGAAGTTGTTGTTGAATTTGTTGGTGTTTTTCAAAGTTGAGGTTGCTGTTGTTTTTGAATGTTGAGGTTGTTGTTGAATTTGTTGGTGTTTTTCAATGTTGACATAGTTGTTGTTTTTCAATGTTGAGGTTGTTGTTGAATTTGTTGGTGTTTTTAAATGTTGAGGTTGTTTTTGAATTTGTTGGTCTTTTTCAATGTTGATGTTGCTTTTTTTCAATGTTGAGGTTGTTGTTGAATTTGTTGGTGTTTTTCAATGTTGAGGTTGTTGTTGTTTTTCAACGTTGAGGTTGTTGTTGAATTTGTTGGTGTTTCTCAATTTCGAGGTTGTTGTTGAATTTGTTGGTGTTTTTCAGTGTTGAAGTTGTTGTTGAATTTGTTGGTGTTTTTCAATGTTGAGGTTGTTGTTTTTCAATGTTGAGGTTGTTGTTGAATTTGTTGGTGTTTTTCAATGTTGAGGTTGTTGTGGTTCTTAAATGCTGAGGTTGTTGTTGAATTTGTTGGTGTTTTTCAATGTTGAGGTTGTTGTTGAATTTGTTGGTGTTTTTCAATGTCGAGGTTGTTGTTGAATTTGTTGGTGTTTTTCAATGTTGAATTTTTTGTTGAATTTGTCGGTGTTTTTCAATGTTGAGGTTGTTGTTTTTCAATATTGAGGTTGTTGTTGAATTTGTTGGATTTTTTCTATGTTGAGGTTGTTGTTGTTTTTCAATGTTGAGGTTGTTGTTGAATTTGTTGGTGTTTTTCAATGTTGAGGTTGTTTTTGTTTTTCAATGTTGAGGTTGTTGTTGAATTTGTTGGTGTTTTTCAATGTTGAGGTTGTTGTTGAATTTGTTGGTGTTTTTCAATGTTGAGGTTGTTGTTGTTTTTCAATACTGAGGTTGTTGTAGAATTTGTTGGTGTTTTTCAATGTTGAGGTTGTTATTGTTTTTCAAAGTTGAGGTTGTTGTTGAATTTGTTGGTGTTTTTCAATGTTGAGGTTGCTGTTGTTTTTCAATGCTGAGGTTATTGTTGAATTTGTGGGTGTTTTTCAATGTTGAGGTTTTTGTTGAATTTGTTGGTGTTTTTCTATGTTGAGGTTGTTGTTGTTTTTCAATGTTGAGGTTGTTGTTGTTTTTCGATGTAGAGGTTGTTGTTGAATTTGTTGGTGTTCTTCAATGTTGAGGCTGTTGTTGAATTTGTTGGCGTTTTTAAATGTTGAGGTTGTTGTTGAATTTGATGGTGTTTTCAATGTTGAGGTTTTTGTTGAATTTGTTGGTGTTTTTCAATGTTGGGGTTGTTGTTGTTTTTCAATGTTGAGGTTGTTGTGGAATTTGATGGTGTTTTTCAATGTCGAGGCTGTTGTTGAATTTGTTGGTGTTTTCAATGTTGAAGTTGTTGTTGAATTTGTTGGTGTTTTTCAATGTTGAGGTTGTTGTTGTTTTTCAATGTTGAGGTTGTTGTTGAATTTGTTGGTGTTTTCCAATGTTGAGATTGTTGTTGTTTTTCAATATTGAGGTTGTTGTTGAATTTGTTGGTGTTTTTAAATGTTGAGGTTCTTGAATTTGTTGGTGTTTTTCAATGTTGAGGTTGTTGTTCTTTTTCAATGTTGAGGTTGTTGTTGAATTTGTTGGTGTTTTTCAATTTCGAGGTTGTTGTTGAATTTGTTGGTGTTTTTCAACGTTGAGGTTGTTGTTGTTTTTCAATGTTGAGGTTGTTGTTGTTTTTCAATGCTGAGGTTGTTGTTGAATTTGTTGGTGTTTTTCAATGTTGAAGTTGTTGTTGAATTTGTTGGCGTTTTTCAATGTTGAGGTTGTTGTTGTTTTTCAATGTTGAGGTTGTTGTTGAATTTGTTGGTGTTTTTCAATGTTGAGGTTGTTGTTGAATTTGTTGGTGTTTTCAATGTTGAGGTTGTTACTGTTTTTCAATGTTGAGGTTGTTGTTGAATTTGTTGGTGTTTTTTCAATGTTGAGTTTGTTGTTGTTTTTCAATGTTGAGGTTGTTGTTGAATTTGTTGGTGTTTTTCAATGTTGAGGTTGTTGTTGTTTTTCAGTGTTGATGTTGTTGTTGAATTTGTTGGTGTTTTTCAATGTTGAGGTTGTTGTTGAATTTGTTGGTGTTTTTCAATGTTGAGGTTGTTGTTGTTTTTCAATGTTGAGGTTTTTGTTGAATTTGTTGGTGTTTTTCAATGTTGAGGTTGTTGTTGTTTTTCAATGTTGAGGTTGTTGTTGAATTTGTTGGTGTTTTTCAATGTTGAGGTTGTTGTTGAATTGTTGGTGTTTTTCAATGTTGAGGTTGTTGTTGTTTTTCAATGTTGAGGTTGTTGAATTTGTTGGTGTTTTTCAATCTTGAGTTTGTTGTTGAATTTGTTGGTGTTTTTCAATGTTGAGGTTGTTGTTGAATTTGTTGGTGCTTTTCAATGTTGAGGTTGTTGTTGTTTTTCAATGTTGAGGTTGTTGTTGAGTTTGTTGGTGTTTTTCAATGTTGAGGTTGTTGTTGAATTTGTTGGTGTTTTTCAATGTTGAGGTTGTTGTTGAATTTGTGGGTGTTTTTCAATGTTGAGGTTGTTGTTGCTTTTAAATGCTGAGGTTGTTGTTGAATTTGTTGGTGTTTTTCAATGTTGAGGTTGTTGTTGAATTTGTTGGTGTTTTTCAATGTCGAGGTTGTTGTTGAATTTGTTGGTGTTTTTCAATGTTGAATTTTTTGTTGAATTTGTTGGTGTTTTTCAATGTTGAGGTTGTTGTTTTTCAATATTGAGGTTGTTGTTGAATTTGTTGGTGTTTTTCAATGTTGAGGTTGTTGTTGTTTTTCAATGTTGAGGTTGTTGTTGAATTTGTTGGTGTTTTTCAATGTTGAGGTTGTTTTTGTTTTTCAATGTTGAGGTTGTTGTTGAATTTTGTTGGTGTTTTTCAATGTTGAGGTTGTTGTTGAATTTGTTGGTGTTTTTCAATGTTGAAGTTGTTGTTGAATTTGTTGGTGTTTTTCAATGTTGAGGTTGCTGTTGTTTTTGAATGTTGAGGTTGTTGTTGAATTTGTTGGTGTTTTTCAATGTTGACATTGTTGTTGTTTTTCAATGTTGAGGTTGTTGTTGAATTTGTTGGTGTTTTTTAATGTTGAGGTTGTTTTTGAATTTGTTGGACTTTTTCAAAGTTGATGTTGCTGTTTTTCAATGTTGAGGTTGTTGTTGAATTTGTTGGTGTTTTTCAATGTTGTGGTTGTTGTTTTTTTTCAATGTTGAGGTTATTGTTGAATTTGTTGGTGTTTCTCAATGTTGAGGTTGTTGTTGTTTTTCAATGTTGAGGTTGTTGTTGAATTTGTTGGTGTTTTTCAATGTTGAGTTTGTTGTTGTTTTTCAATGTTGAGGTTGTTGTTGAAGTTGTTGGTGTTTTTCAATGTTGAGGTTGTTGTTGTTTTTCAATGTTGATGTTGTTGTTGAATTTGTTGGTGTTTTTCAATGTTGAGGTTGTTGTTGAATTTGTTGGTGTTTTTCAATGTTGAGGTTTGTTGTTGTTTTTCAATGTTGAGGTTGTTGAATTTGTTGGTGTTTTTCAATGTTGAGGTTGTTGTTGTTTTTCAATGTTGAGGTTATTGTTGAATTTGTTGGTATTTTTCAATGTTGAGCTGTTGTTATTATTCAATGTTGAGGATGTTGTTGAATTTGTTGGTGTTTTTCAAAGTTGAGGTTGTTGTTGTTTTTCAATGTTGAGGTTTTTGTTGAATTTGTTGGTGTTTTTTCAATGTTGAGGTTGTTGTTGTTTTTCAATGTTGAGGTTGTTGTTGAATTTGTTGGTGTTTTTCATTGTTGAGGTTGTTGTTGAATTTGCTGGTGTTTTTCAATGTTGAGGTTGTTGTTGTTTTTTCAATGTTGAGGTTGTTGAATTTGTTGGTGTTTTTCAATGTTGAGGTTGTTGTTGAATTTGTTGGTGCTTTTCAATGTTGAGGTTGTTGTTGTTTTTCAGTGTTGAGGTTGTTGTTGAGTTTGTTGGTGTTTTTCAATGTTGAGGTTGTTGTTGAATTTGTTGGTGTTTTTCAATGTTGAGGTTGTTGTTGAATTTGTTGGTGTTTTTCAATGTTGAGGTTGTTGTTGCTTTTAAATGTTGAGGTTATTGTTGAATTTGTTGGTGTTTTTCAATTTTGAGGTTGTTGTTGTTTTTCAATGTTGAGGTTGTTGTTGAATTTGATGTTGTTTTTCAATGTCGAGGTTGTTGTTGAATTTGTTGGTGTTTTTCAATGTTGAAGTTGTTGTTGAATTTGTTGGTGTTTTTCAAAGTTGAGGTTGCTGTTGTTTTTGAATGTTGAGGTTGTTGTTGAATTTGTTGGTGTTTTTCAATTTTGACATTGTTGTTGTTTTTCAATGTTGAGGTTGTTGTTGAATTTGTTGGTGTTTTAAATGTTGAGGTTGTTTTTGAATTTGTTGGTCTTTTTCAATGTTGATGTTGCTGTTTTTCAATGTTGAGGTTGTTGTTGAATTTGTTGGTGTTTTTCAATGTTGAGGTTGTTGTTGTTTTTCAACGTTGAGGTTGTTGTTGAATTTGTTGGTGTTTTTCAATTTCGAGGTTGTTGTTGAATTTGTTGGTGTTTTTCAGTGTTGAAGTTGTTGTTGAATTTGTTGGTGTTTTTCAATGTTGAGGTTGTTGTTTTTCAATGTTGAGGTTGTTGTTGAATTTGTTGGTGTTTTTCAAATGTTGAGGTTGTTGTGGTTCTTAAATGCTGAGGTTGTTGTTGAATTTGTTGGTGTTTTTTCAATGTTGAGGTTGTTGTTGAATTTGTTGGTGTTTTTCAATGTCGAGGTTGTTGTTGAATTTGTTGGTGTTTTTCAATGTTGAGGTTGTTGTTTTTTTTCAATGTTGAGGTTATTGTTGAATTTGTTGGTGTTTTTCAATGTTGAGGTTGTTGTTGTTTTTCAATGTTGAGGTTGTTGTTGAATTTGTTGGTGTTTTTCAATGTTGAGTTTGTTGTTGTTTTTCAATGTTGAGGTTGTTGTTGAATTTGTTGGTGTTTTTCAATGTTGAGGTTGTTGTTTTTTTCAATGTTGAGGTTATTGTTGAATTTGTTGGTGTTTTTCAATGTTGAGGTTGTTGTTGTTTTTCAATGTTGAGGTTGTTGTTGAATTTGTTGGTGTTTTTCAATGTTGAGTTTGTTGTTGTTTTTCAATGTTGAGGTTGTTGTTGAATTTGTTGGTGTTTTTCAATGTTGAGGTTGTTGTTGTTTTTCAATGTTGATGTTGTTGTTGAATTTGTTGGTGTTTTTCAATGTTGAGGTTGTTGTTGAATTTGTTGGTGTTTTTCAATGTTGAGGTTTGTTGTTGTTTTTCAATGTTGAGGTTGTTGAATTTGTTGGTGTTTTTCAATGTTGAGGTTGTTGTTGTTTTTCAATGTTGAGGTTATTGTTGAATTTGTTGGTGTTTTTCAATGTTGAGGTTGTTGTTGTTTTTCAATGTTGAGGTTGTTGTTGAATTTGTTGGTGTTTTTCAATGTTGAGTTTGTTGTTGTTTTTCAATGTTGAGGTTGTTGTTGAATTTGTTGGTGTTTTTCAATGTTGAGGTTGTTGTTGTTTTTCAATGTTGATGTTGTTGTTGAATTGGTTGGTGTTTTTCAATGTTGAGGTTGTTGTTGAATTTGTTGGTGTTTTTCAATGTTGAGGTTTGTTGTTGTTTTTCAATGTTGAGGTTGTTGAATTTGTTGGTGTTTTTCAATGTTGAGGTTGTTGTTGTTTTTCAATGTTGAGGTTATTGTTGAATTTGTTGGTATTTTTCAATGTTGAGGTTGTTGTTATTATTCAATGTTGAGGATGTTGTTGAATTTGTTGGTGTTTTTCAAAGTTGAGTTTGTTTTTGTTTTTCAATGTTGAGGTTGTTGTTGAATTTGTTGGTGTTTTTCAATGTTGAGGTTGCTGTTGTTTTTCAATGTTGAGGTTTTTGTTGAATTTGTTGGTGTTTTTCAATGTTGAGGTTGTTGTTGTTTTTCAATGTTGAGGTTGTTGTTGAATTTGTTGGTGTTTTTCAATGTTGAGGTTGTTGTTGAATTTGTTGGTGTTTTTCAATGTTGAGGTTGTTGTTGTTTTTCAATGTTGAGGTTGTTGAATTTGTTGGTGTTTTTCAATCTTGAGTTTGTTGTTGAATTTGTTGGTGTTTTTCAATGTTGAGGTTGTTGTTGAATTTGTTGGTGCTTTTCAATGTTGAGGTTGTTGTTGTTTTTCAATGTTGAGGTTGTTGTTGAGTTTGTTGGTGTTTTTCAATGTTGAGTTTGTTGTTGAATTTGTTGGTGTTTTTCAATGTTGAGGTTGTTGTTGAATTTGTTGGTGTTTTTCAATGTTGAGGTTGTTGTTGCTTTTAAATGTTGAGGTTGTTGTTGAATTTGTTGGTGTTTTTCAATTTTGAGGGTGTTGTTGTTTTTCAATGTTGAGGTTGTTGTTGAATTTGATGTTGTTTTTCAATGTCGAGGTTGTTGTTGAATTTGTTGGTGTTTTTCAATGTTGAAGTTGTTGTTGAATTTGTTGGTGTTTTTCAATGTTGAGGTTGCTGTTGTTTTTGAATGTTGAGGTTGTTGTTGAATTTGTTGGTGTTTTTCAATGTTGACATTGTTGTTGTTTTTCAATGTTGAGGTTGTTGTTGAATTTGTTGGTGTTTTTAAATGTTGAGGTTGTTTTTGAATTTGTTGGTATTTTTCAATGTTGATGTTGTTGCTGTTTTTCAATGTTGAGGTTGTTGTTGAATTTGTTGGTGTTTTTCAATGTTGAGGTTGTTGTTGTTTTTCATCGTTGAGGTTGTTGTTGAATTTGTTGGTGTTTCTCAATTTCGAGGTTGTTGTTGAATTTGTTGGTGTTTTTCAGTGTTCAAGTTGTTGTTGAATTTGTTGGTGTTTTTCAATGTTGAGGTTGTTGTTTTTCAATGTTGAGGTTGTTGTTGAATTTGTTGGTGTTTTTCAATGTTGAGGTTGTTGTTGTTCTTAAATGCTTAGTTTGTTGTTGAATTTGTTGGTGTTTTTCAATGTTGAGGTTGTTGTTGAATTTGTTGGTGTTTTTCAATGTCGAGGTTGTTGTTGAATTTGTTGGTGTTTTTCAATGTTGAATTTTTTGTTGAATTTGTTGGTGTTTTTCAATGTTGAGGTTGTTGTTTTTCAATATTGAGGTTGTTGTTGAATTTGTTGGTGTTTTTCAATGTTGAGTTTGTTGTTGTTTTTCAATGTTGAGGTTGTTGTTGAATTTGTTGGTGTTTTTCAATGTTGAGGTTGTTGTTGTTTTTCAATGTTGATGTTGTTGTTGAATTGGTTGGTGTTTTTCAATGTTGAGGTTGTTGTTGAATTTGTTGGTGTTTTTCAATGTTGAGGTTTGTTGTTGTTTTTCAATGTTGAGGTTGTTGAATTTGTTGGTGTTTTTCAATGTTGAGGTTGTTGTTGTTTTTCAATGTTGAGGTTATTGTTGAATTTGTTGGTATTTTTCAATGTTGAGGTTGTTGTTATTATTCAATGTTGAGGATGTTGTTGAATTTGTTGGTGTTTTTCAAAGTTGAGTTTGTTTTTGTTTTTCAATGTTGAGGTTGTTGTTGAATTTGTTGGTGTTTTTCAATGTTGAGGTTGCTGTTGTTTTTCAATGTTGAGGTTTTTGTTGAATTTGTTGGTGTTTTTCAATGTTGAGGTTGTTGTTGTTTTTCAATGTTGAGGTTGTTGTTGAATTTGTTGGTGTTTTTCAATGTTGAGGTTGTTGTTGAATTTGTTGGTGTTTTTCAATGTTGAGGTTGTTGTTGTTTTTCAATGTTGAGGTTGTTGAATTTGTTGGTGTTTTTCAATCTTGAGTTTGTTGTTGAATTTGTTGGTGTTTTTCAATGTTGAGGTTGTTGTTGAATTTGTTGGTGCTTTTCAATGTTGAGGTTGTTGTTGTTTTTCAATGTTGAGGTTGTTGTTGAGTTTGTTGGTGTTTTTCAATGTTGAGGTTGTTGTTGAATTTGTTGGTGTTTTTCAATGTTGAGGTTGTTGTTGAATTTGTTGGTGTTTTTCAATGTTGAGGTTGTTGTTGCTTTTAAATGTTGAGGTTGTTGTTGAATTTGTTGGTGTTTTTCAATTTTGAGGGTGTTGTTGTTTTTCAATGTTGAGGTTGTTGTTGAATTTGATGTTGTTTTTCAATGTCGAGGTTGTTGTTGAATTTGTTGGTGTTTTTCAATGTTGAAGTTGTTGTTGAATTTGTTGGTGTTTTTCAATGTTGAGGTTGCTGTTGTTTTTGAATGTTGAGGTTGTTGTTGAATTTGTTGGTGTTTTTCAATGTTGACATTGTTGTTGTTTTTCAATGTTGAGGTTGTTGTTGAATTTGTTGGTGTTTTTAAATGTTGAGGTTGTTTTTGAATTTGTTGGTATTTTTCAATGTTGATGTTGTTGCTGTTTTTCAATGTTGAGGTTGTTGTTGAATTTGTTGGTGTTTTTCAATGTTGAGGTTGTTGTTGTTTTTCATCGTTGAGGTTGTTGTTGAATTTGTTGGTGTTTCTCAATTTCGAGGTTGTTGTTGAATTTGTTGGTGTTTTTCAGTGTTCAAGTTGTTGTTGAATTTGTTGGTGTTTTTCAATGTTGAGGTTGTTGTTTTTCAATGTTGAGGTTGTTGTTGAATTTGTTGGTGTTTTTCAATGTTGAGGTTGTTGTTGTTCTTAAATGCTTAGTTTGTTGTTGAATTTGTTGGTGTTTTTCAATGTTGAGGTTGTTGTTGAATTTGTTGGTGTTTTTCAATGTCGAGGTTGTTGTTGAATTTGTTGGTGTTTTTCAATGTTGAATTTTTTGTTGAATTTGTTGGTGTTTTTCAATGTTGAGGTTGTTGTTTTTCAATATTGAGGTTGTTGTTGAATTTGTTGGTGTTTTTCAATGTTGAGGTTGTTGTTGTTTTTCAATGTTGAGGTTGTTGTTGAATTTGTTGGTGTTTTTCAATGTTGAGGTTGTTTTTGTTTTTCAATGTTGAGGTTGTTGTTGAATTTGTTGGTGTTTTTCAATGTTGAGGTTGTTGTTGAATTTGTTGGTGTTTTTCAATGTTGAGGTTGTTGTTGTTTTTCAATGCTGAGGTTGTTGCAGAATTTGTTGGTGTTTTTCAATGTTGAGTTTGTTATTGTTTTTCAAAGTTGAGGTTGTTGTTGAATTTGTTGGTGATTTTCAATGTTGAAGTTGCTGTTGTTTTTCAATGTTGAGGTTGTTGTTGAATTTGTTGGTGTTTTTCAATGTTGAGGTTGTTGTTGAATTTGTTGGTGTTTTTCAATGTTGTGGTTGTTGTTTTTTTTCAATGTTGAGGTTATTGTTGAATTTGTTGGTGTTTCTCAATGTTGAGGTTGTTGTTGTTTTTCAATGTTGAGGTTGTTGTTGAATTTGTTGGTGTTTTTCAATGTTGAGTTTGTTGTTGTTTTTCAATGTTGAGGTTGTTGTTGAATTTGTTGGTGTTTTTCAATGTTGAGGTTGTTGTTGTTTTTCAATGTTGATGTTGTTGTTGAATTTGTTGGTGTTTTTCAATGTTGAGGTTGTTGTTGAATTTGTTGGTGTTTTTCAATGTTGAGGTTTGTTGTTGTTTTTCAATGTTGAGGTTGTTGAATTTGTTGGTGTTTTTCAATGTTGAGGTTGTTGTTGTTTTTCAATGTTGAGGTTATTGTTGAATTTGTTGGTATTTTTCAATGTTGAGCTGTTGTTATTATTCAATGTTGAGGATGTTGTTGAATTTGTTGGTGTTTTTCAAAGTTGAGGTTGTTGTTGTTTTTCAATGTTGAGGTTTTTGTTGAATTTGTTGGTGTTTTTCAATGTTGAGGTTGTTGTTGTTTTTCAATGTTGAGGTTGTTGTTGAATTTGTTGGTGTTTTTCATTGTTGAGGTTGTTGTTGAATTTGTTGGTGTTTTTCAATGTTGAGGTTGTTGTTGTTTTTCAATGTTGAGGTTGTTGAATTTGTTGGTGTTTTTCAATGTTGAGGTTGTTGTTGAATTTGTTGGTGCTTTTCAATGTTGAGGTTGTTGTTGTTTTTCAGTGTTGAGGTTGTTGTTGAGTTTGTTGGTGTTTTTCAATGTTGAGGTTGTTGTTGAATTTGTTGGTGTTTTTCAATGTTGAGGTTGTTGTTGAATTTGTTGGTGTTTTTCAATGTTGAGGTTGTTGTTGCTTTTAAATGTTGAGGTTGTTGTTGAATTTGTTGGTGTTTTTCAATTTTGAGGTTGTTGTTGTTTTTCAATGTTGAGGTTGTTGTTGAATTTGATGTTGTTTTTCAATGTCGAGGTTGTTGTTGAATTTGTTGGTGTTTTTCAATGTTGAAGTTGTTGTTGAATTTGTTGGTGTTTTTCAAAGTTGAGGTTGCTGTTGTTTTTCAATGTTGAGGTTGTTGTTGAATTTGTTGGTGTTTTTCAATGTTGACATAGTTGTTGTTTTTCAATGTTGAGGTTGTTGTTGAATTTGTTGGTGTTTTTAAATGTTGAGGTTGTTTTTGAATTTGTTGGTCTTTTTCAGTGTTGATGTTGCTGTTTTTCAATGTTGAGGTTGTTGTTGAATTTGTTGGTGTTTTTCAATGTTGAGGTTGTTGTTGTTTTTCAACGTTGAGGTTGTTGTTGAATTTGTTGGTGTTTCTCAATTTCGAGGTTGTTGTTGAATTTGTTGGTGTTTTTCAGTGTTGAAGTTGTTGTTGAATTTGTTGGTGTTTTTCAATGTTGAGGTTGTTGTTTTTCAATGTTGAGGTTGTTGTTGAATTTGTTGGTGTTTTTCAATGTTGAGGTTGTTGTGGTTCTTTAATGCTGAGGTTGTTGTTGAATTTGTTGGTGTTTTTCAATGTTGAGGTTGTTGTTGAATTTGTTGGTGTTTTTCAATGTCGAGGTTGTTGTTGAATTTGTTGGTGTTTTTCAATGTTGAATTTTTTGTTGAATTTGTTGGTGTTTTTCAATGTTGAGGTTGTTGTTTTTCAATATTGAGGTTGTTGTTGAATTTGTTGGATTTTTTCTATGTTGAGGTTGTTGTTGTTTTTCAATGTTGAGGTTGTTGTTGAATTTGTTGGTGTTTTTCAATGTTGAGGTTGTTTTTGTTTTTCAATGTTGAGGTTGTTGTTGAATTTGTTGGTGTTTTTCAATGTTGAGGTTGTTGTTGAATTTGTTGGTGTTTTTCAATGTTGAGGTTGTTGTTGTTTTTCAATGCTGAGGTTGTTGTAGAATTTGTTGGTGTTTTTCAATGTTGAGGTTGTTATTGTTTTTCAAAGTTGAGGTTGTTGTTGAATTTGTTGGTGTTTTTCAATGTTGAGGTTGCTGTTGTTTTTCAATGCTGAGGTTATTGTTGAATTTGTGGGTGTTTTTCAATGTTGAGGTTTTTGTTGAATTTGTTGGTGTTTTTCTATGTTGAGGTTGTTGTTGTTTTTCAATGTTGAGGTTGTTGTTGTTTTTCAATGTAGAGGTTGTTGTTGAATTTGTTGGTGTTCTTCAATGTTGAGGCTGTTGTTGAATTTGTTGGCGTTTTTAAATGTTGAGGTTGTTTTTGAATTTGTTGGTGTTTTCAATGTTGAGGTTTTTGTTGAATTTGTTGCTGTTTTTCAATGTTGGGGTTGTTGTTGTTTTTCAATGTTGAGGTTGTTGTTGAATTTGATGGTGTTTTTCAATGTCGAGGCTGTTGTTGAATTTGTTGGTGTTTTTCAATGTTGAAGTTGTTGTTGAATTTGTTGGTGTTTTTCAATGTTGAGGTTGTTGTTGTTTTTCAATGTTGAGGTTGTTGTTGAATTTGTTGGTGTTTTCCAATGTTGAGATTGTTGTTGTTTTTCAATATTGAGGTTGTTGTTGAATTTGTTGGTGTTTTTAAATGTTGAGGTTCTTGAATTTGTTGGTGTTTTTCAATGTTGAGGTTGTTGTTCTTTTTCAATGTTGAGGTTGTTGTTGAATTTGTTGGTGTTTTTCAATTTCGAGGTTGTTGTTGAATTTGTTGGTGTTTTTCAATGTTGAAGTTGTTGTTGAATTTGTTGGTGTTTTTCAACGTTGAGGTTGTTGTTGTTTTTCAATGTTGAGGTTGTTGTTGTTTTTCAATGCTGAGGTTGTTGTTGAATTTGTTGGTGTTTTTCAATGTTGAAGTTGTTGTTGAATTTGTTGGCGTTTTTCAATGTTGAGGTTGTTGTTGTTTTTCAATGTTGAGGTTGTTGTTGAATTTGTTGGTGTTTTTCAATATTGAGGTTGTTGTTGAATTTGTTGGTGTTTTCAATGTTGAGGTTGTTACTGTTTTTCAATGTTGAGGTTGTTGTTGAATTTGTTGGTGTTTTTCAATGTTGAGTTTGTTGTTGTTTTTCAATGTTGAGGTTGTTGTTGAATTTGTTGGTGTTTTTCAATGTTGAGGTTGTTGTTGTTTTTCAGTGTTGATGTTGTTGTTGAATTTGTTTGTGTTTTTCAATGTTGAGGTTGTTGTTGAATTTGTTGGTGTTTTTCAATGTTGAGGTTGTTGTTGTTTTTCAATGTTGAGGTTTTTGTTGAATTTGTTGGTGTTTTTCAATGTTGAGGTTGTTGTTGTTTTTCAATGTTGAGGTTGTTGTTGAATTTGTTGGTGTTTTTCAATGTTGAGGTTGTTGTTGAATTTGTTGGTGTTTTTCAATGTTGAGGTTGTTGTTGTTTTTCAATGTTGAGGTTGTTGAATTTGTTGGTGTTTTTCAATCTTGAGTTTGTTGTTGAATTTGTTGGTGTTTTTCAATGTTGAGGTTGTTGTTGAATTTGTTGGTGCTTTTCAATGTTGAGGTTGTTGTTGTTTTTCAATGTTGAGGTTGTTGTTGAATTTGATGGTGTTTTTCAATGTTGAGGTTGTTGTTGAATTTGTGGGTGTTTTTCAATGTTGAGGTTGTTGTTGCTTTTAAATGCTGAGGTTGTTGTTGAATTTGTTGGTGTTTTTCAATGTTGAGGTTGTTGTTGAATTTGTTGGTGTTTTTCAATGTCGAGGTTGTTGTTGAATTTGTTGGTGTTTTTCAATGTTGAATTTTTTGTTGAATTTGTTGGTGTTTTTCAATGTTGAGGTTGTTGTTTTTCAATATTGAGGTTGTTGTTGAATTTGTTGGTGTTTTTCAATGTTGAGGTTGTTGTTGTTTTTCAATGTTGAGGTTGTTGTTGAATTTGTTGGTGTTTTTCAATGTTGAGGTTGTTTTTGTTTTTCAATGTTGAGATTGTTGTTGAATTTGTTGGTGTTTTTCAATGTTGAGGTTGTTGTTGAATTTGTTGGTGTTTTTCAATGTTGAAGTTGTTGTTGAATTTGTTGGTGTTTTTCAATGTTGAGGTTGCTGTTGTTTTTGAATGTTGAGGTTTTTGTTGAATTTGTTGGTGTTTTTCAATGTTGACATTGTTGTTGTTTTTCAATGTTGAGGTTGTTGTTGAATTTGTTGGTGTTTTTAAATGTTGAGGTTGTTTTTGAATTTGTTGGTCTTTTTCAATGTTGATGTTGCTGTTTTTCAATGTTGAGGTTGTTGTTGAATTTGTTGGTGTTTTTCAATGTTGAGGTTGTTGTTGTTTTTCAACGTTGAGGTTGTTGTTGAATTTGTTGGTGTTTCTCAATTTCGAGGTTGTTGTTGAATTTGTTGGTGTTTTTCAGTGTTGAAGTTGTTGTTGAATTTGTTGGTGTTTTTCAATGTTGAGGTTGTTGTTTTTCAATGTTGAGGTTGTTGTTGAATTTGTTGGTGTTTTTCAATGTTGAGGTTGTTGTGGTTCTTAAATGCTGAGGTTGTTGTTGAATTTGTTGGTGTTTTTCAATGTTGAGGTTGTTGTTGAATTTGTCGGTGTTTTTCAATGTCGAGGTTGTTGTTGAATTTGTTGGTGTTTTTCAATGTTGAATTTTTTGTTGAATTTGTTGGTGTTTTTCAATGTTGAGGTTGTTGTTTTTCAATGCTGAGGTTGTTGTTGAATTTGTTGGATTTTTTCTATGTTGAGGTTGTTGTTGTTTTTCAATGTTGAGGTTGTTGTTGAATTTGTTGGTGTTTTTCAATGTTGAGGTTGTTTTTGTTTTTCAATGTTGAGGTTGTTGTTGAATTTGTTGGTGTTTTTCAATGTTGAGGTTGTTGTTGAATTTGTTGGTGTTTTTCAATGTTGAGGTTGTTGTTGTTTTTCAATGCTGAGGTTGTTGTAGAATTTGTTGGTGTTTTTCAATGTTGAGGTTGTTATTGTTTTTCAATGCTGAGGTTGTTGTTGAATTTGTGGGTGTTTTTCAATGTTGAGGTTTTTGTTGAATTTGTTGGTGTTTTTCTATGTTGAGGTTGTTGTTGTTTTTCAATGTTGAGGTTGTTGTTGTTTTTCAATGTAGAGGTTGTTGTTGAATTTGTTGGTGTTCTTCAATGTTGAGGCTGTTGTTGAATTTTTTGGCGTTTTTAAATGTTGAGGTTGTTGTTGAATTTGTTGGTGTTTTCAATGTTGAGGTTTTTGTTGAATTTGTTGGTGTTTTTCAATGTTGAGGTTGTTGTTTTTCAATATTGAGGTTGTTGTTGAATTTGTTGGTGTTTTTCAATGTTGAGGTCGTTGTTGTTTTTCAATGTTGAGGTTGTTGTTGAATTTGTTGGTGTTTTTCAATGTTGAGGTTGTTTTTGTTTTTCAATGTTGAGGTTGTTGTTGAATTTGTTGGTGTTTTTCAATGTTGAGGTTGTTGTTGAATTTGTTGGTGTTTTTCAATGTTGAGGTTGTTGTTGTTTTTCAATGCTGAGGTTGTTGTAGAATTTGTTGGTGTTTTTCAATGTTGAGGTTGTTATTGTTTTTCAAAGTTGAGGTTGTTGTTGAATTTGTTGGTGTTTTTCAATTTTGAGGTTGCTGTTGTTTTTCAATGTTGAGGTTGTTGTTGAATTTGTTGGTGTTTTTCAATGTTGAGGTTGTTGTTGAATTTGTTGGTGTTTTTCAATGTTGAGGTTGTTGTTTTTTTTCAATGTTGAGGTTATTGTTGAATTTGTTGGTGTTTTTCAATGTTGAGGTTGTTGTTGTTTTTCAATGTTGAGGTTGTTGTTGAATTTGTTG
The DNA here is from genome assembly GCA_026770705.1 of Isurus oxyrinchus. Taxonomy (NCBI): domain Eukaryota; kingdom Metazoa; phylum Chordata; class Chondrichthyes; order Lamniformes; family Lamnidae; genus Isurus; species Isurus oxyrinchus. Next base: position 196,507 of record JANJGN010000816.1, read on the forward strand.
GTGTTTTTCAATGTTGAGTTTGTTGTTGTTTTTCAATGTTGAGGTTGTTGTTGAATTTGTTGGTGTTTTTCAATGTTGAGGTTGTTGTTGTTTTTGAATGTTGATGTTGTTGTTGAATTTGTTGGTGTTTTTCAATGTTGAGGTTGTTGTTGAATTTGTTGGTGTTTTTCAATGTTGAGGTTTGTTGTTGTTTTTCAATGTTGAGGTTGTTGAATTTGTTGGTGTTTTTCAATGTTGAGGTTGTTGTTGTTTTTCAATGTTGAGGTTGTTGTTGAATTTGTTGGTGTTTTTCAATGTTGAGTTTGTTGTTGTTTTTCAATGTTGAGGATGTTGTTGAATTTGTTGGTGTTTTTCAATGTTGAGGTTGTTGTTGTTTTTCAATGTTGAGGTTGTTGTTGAATTTGTTGGTGTTTTTCAATGTTGAGGTTGTTGTTGTTTTTCAGTGTTGATGTTGTTGTTGAATTTGTTGGTGTTTTTCAATGTTGAGGTTGTTGTTGAATTTGTTGGTGTTTTTCAATGTTGAGGTTGTTGTTGTTTTTCAATGTTGAGGTTTTTGTTGAATTTGTTGGTGTTTTTCAATGTTGAGGTTGTTGTTGTTTTTCAATGTTGAGGTTGTTGTTGAATTTGTTGGTGTTTTTCAATGTTGAGGTTGTTGTTGAATTTGTTGGTGTTTTTCAATGTTGAGGTTGTTGTTGTTTTTCAATGTTGAGGTTGTTGAATTTGTTGGTGTTTTTCAATCTTGAGTTTGTTGTTGAATTTGTTGCTGTTTTTCAATGTTGAGGTTATTGTTGAATTTGTTGGTGCTTTTCAATGTTGAGGTTGTTGTTGTTTTTCAATGTTGAGGTTGTTGTTGAGTTTGTTGGTGTTTTTCAATGTTGAGGTTGTTGTTGAATTTGTTGGTGTTTTTCAATGTTGAGGTTGTTGTTGAATTTGTGGGTGTTTTTCAATGTTGAGGTTGTTGTTGCTTTTAAATGCTGAGGTTGTTGTTGAATTTGTTGGTGTTTTTCAATGTTGAGGTTGTTGTTGAATTTGTTGGTGTTTTTCAATGTCGAGGTTGTTGTTGAATTTGTTGGTGTTTTTCAATGTTGAATTTTTTGTGGAATTTGTTGGTGTTTTTCAATGTTGAGGTTGTTGTTTTTCAATATTGAGGTTGTTGTTGAATTTGTTGGTGTTTTTCAATGTTGAGGTTGTTGTTGTTTTTCAATGTTGAGGTTGTTGTTGAATTTGTTGGTGTTTTTCAATGTTGAGGTTGTTTTTGTTTTTCAATGTTGAGGTTGTTGTTGAATTTGTTGGTGTTTTTCAATGTTGAGGTTGTTGTTGAATTTGTTGGTGTTTTTCAATGTTGAAGTTGTTGTTGAATTTGTTGGTGTTTTTCAATGTTGAGGTTGCTGTTGTTTTTGAATGTTGAGGTTGTTGTTGAATTTGTTGGTGTTTTTCAATGTTGACATTGTTGTTGTTTTTCAATGTTGAGGTTGTTGTTGAATTTGTTGGTGTTTTTAAATGTTGAGGTTGTTGTTGTTTTTCAACGTTGAGGTTGTTGTTGAATTTGTTGGTGTTTCTCAATTTCGAGGTTGTTGTTGAATTTGTTGGTGTTTTTCAGTGTTGAAGTTGTTGTTGAATTTGTTGGTGTTTTTCAATGTTGAGGTTGTTGTTTTTCAATGTTGAGGTTGTTGTTGAATTTGTTGGTGTTTTTCAATGTTGAGGTTGTTGTGGTTCTTAAATGCTGAGGTTGTTGTTGAATTTGTTGGTGTTTTTCAATGTTGAGGGTGTTGTTGAATTTGTTGGTGTTTTTCAATGTCGAGGTTGTTGTTGAATTTGTTGGTGTTTTTCAAAGTTGAATTTTTTGTTGAATTTGTTGGTGTTTTTCAATGTTGAGGTTGTTGTTTTTCAATATTGAGGTTGTTGTTGAATTTGTTGGATTTTTTCTATGTTGAGGTTGTTGTTGTTTTTCAATGTTGAGGTTGTTGTTGAATTTGTTGGTGTTTTTCAATGTTGAGGTTGTTTTTGTTTTTCAATGTTGAGGTTGTTGTTGAATTTGTTGGTGTTTTTCAATGTTGAGGTTGTTGTTGAATTTGTTGGTGTTTTTCAATGTTGAGGTTGTTGTTGTTTTTCAATGCTGAGGTTGTTGTAGAATTTGTTGGTGTTTTTCAATGTTGAGGTTGTTATTGTTTTTCAAAGTTGAGGTTGTTGTTGAATTTGTTGGTGTTTTTCAATGTTGAGGTTGCTGTTGTTTTTCAATGCTGAGGTTGTTGTTGAATTTGTGGGTGTTTTTCAATGTTGAGGTTTTTGTTGAATTTGTTGGTGTTTTTCTATGTTGAGGTTGTTGTTGTTTTTCAATGTTGAGGTTGTTGTTGTTTTTCAATGTAGAGGTTGTTGTTGAATTTGTTGGTGTTCTTCAATGTTGAGGCTGTTGTTGAATTTGTTGGCGTTTTTAAATGTTGAGGTTGTTGTTGAATTTGTTGGTGTTTTCAATGTTGAGGTTTTTGTTGAATTTGTTGGTGTTTTTCAATGTTGAGGTTGTTGTTTTTCAATATTGAGGTTGTTGTTGAATTTGTTGGTGTTTTTCAATGTTGAGGTCGTTGTTGTTTTTCAATGTTGAGGTTGTTGTTGAATTTGTTGGTGTTTTTCAATGTTGAGGTTGTTTTTGTTTTTCAATGTTGAGGTTGTTGTTGAATTTGTTGGTGTTTTTCAATGTTGAGGTTGTTGTTGAATTTGTTGGTGTTTTTCAATGTTGAGGTTGTTGTTGTTTTTCAATGCTGAGGTTGTTGTAGAATTTGTTGGTGTTTTTCAATGTTGAGGTTGTTATTGTTTTTCAAAGTTGAGGTTGTTGTTGAATTTGTTGGTGTTTTTCAATGTTGAGGTTGCTGTTGTTTTTCAATGTTGAGGTTGTTGTTGAATTTGTTGGTGTTTTTCAATGTTGAGGTTGTTGTTGAATTTGTAGGTGTTTTTCAATGTTGAGGTTGTTGTTTTTTTTCAATGTTGAGGTTATTGTTGAATTTGTTGGTGTTTTTCAATGTTGAGGTTGTTGTTGTTTTTCAATGTTGAGGTTGTTGTTGAATTTGTTGGTGTTTTTCAATGTTGAGTTTGTTGTTGTTTTTCAATGTTGAGGTTGTTGTTGAATTTGTTGGTGTTTTTCAATGTTGAGGTTGTTGTTGTTTTTCAATGTTGATGTTGTTGTTGAATTTGTTGGTGTTTTTCAATGTTGAGGTTGTTGTTGAATTTGTTGGTGTTTTTCAATGTTGAGGTTTGTTGTTGTTTTTCAATGTTGAGGTTGTTGAATTTGTTGGTGTTTTTCAATGTTGAGGTTGTTGTTGTTTTTCAATGTTGAGGTTGTTGTTGAATTTGTTGGTGTTTTTCAATGTTGAGTTTGTTGTTGTTTTTCAATGTTGAGGATGTTGTTGAATTTGTTGGTGTTTTTCAATGTTGAGGTTGTTGTTGTTTTTCAATGTTGATGTTGTTGTTGAATTTGTTGGTGTTTTTCAATGTTGAGGTTGTTGTTGAATTTGTTGGTGTTTTTCAATGTTGAGGTTTGTTGTTGTTTTTCAATGTTGAGGTTGTTGAATTTGTCGGTGATTTTCAATGTTGAGGTTGTTGTTGTTTTTCAATGTTGAGGTTATTGTTGAATTTGTTGGTATTTTTCAATGTTGAGGTTGTTGTTATTATTCAATGTTGAGGATGTTGTTGAATTTGTTGGTGTTTTTCAATGTTGAGTTTGTTTTTGTTTTTCAATGTTGAGGTTGTTGTTGAATTTGTTGGTGTTTTTCAATGTTGAGGTTGTTGTTGTTTTTCAATGTTGAGGTTTTTGTTGAATTTGTTCGTGTTTTTCAATGTTGAGGTTGTTGTTGTTTTTCAATGTTGAGGTTGTTGTTGAATTTGTTGGTGTTTTTCAATGTTGAGGTTGTTGTTGAATTTGTTGGTGTTTTTCAATGTTGAGGTTGTTGTTGTTTTTCAATGTTGAGGTTGTTGAATGTGTTGGTGTTTTTCAATCTTGAGTTTGTTGTTGAATTTGTTGGTGTTTTTCAATGTTGAGGTTGTTGTTGAATTTGTTGGTGCTTTTCAATGTTGAGGTTGTTGTTGTTTTTCAATGTTGAGGTTGTTGTTGAGTTTGTTGGTGTTTTTCAATGTTGAGGTTGTTGTTGAATTTGTTGGTGTTTTTCAATGTTGAGGTTGTTGTTGAATTTGTTGGTGTTTTTCAATGTTGAGGTTGTTGTTGCTTTTAAATGTTGAGGTTGTTGTTGAATTTGTTGGTGTTTTTCAATTTTGAGGTTGTTGTTGTTTTTCAATGTTGAGGTTGTTGTTGAATTTGATGTTGTTTTTCAATGTCGAGGTTGTTGTTGAATTTGTTGGTGTTTTTCAATGTTGAAGTTGTTGTTGAATTTGTTGGTGTTTTTCAATGTTGAGGTTGCTGTTGTTTTTGAATGTTGAGGTTGTTGTTGAATTTGTTGGTGTTTTTCAATGTTGACATTGTTGTTGTTTTTCAATGTTGAGGTTGTTGTTGAATTTGTTGGTGTTTTTAAATGTTGAAGTTGTTGTTGAATTTGTAGGTGTTTTTCAAAGTTGAGGTTGTTGTTGTTTTTCAATGTTGAGGTTGTTGTTTAATTTGATGGTGTTTTTCAATGTCGAGGCTGTTGTTGAATTTGTTGGTGTTTTTCAATGTTGAAGTTGTTGTTGAATTTGTTGCTGTTTTTCAATGTTGAGGTTGTTGTTGTTTTTCAATGTTGAGGTTGTTGTTGAATTTGTTGGTGTTTTCCAATGTTGAGATTGTTGTTGTTTTTCAATATTGAGGTTGTTGTTGAATTTGTTCGTGTTTTTAAATGTTGAGGTTCTTGAATTTGTTGGTGTTTTTCAATGTTGAGGTTGTTGTTGAATTTGTTGGTGTTTTTCAATGTTGAGGTTGTTTTTGTTTTTCAATGTTGAGGTTGTTGTTGAATTTGTTGGTGTTTTCAATGTTGAGGTTGTTGTTGAATTTGTTGGTGTTTTTCAATGTTGAGGTTGTTGTTGTTTTTCAATGCTGAGGTTGTTGTAGAATTTGTTGATGTTTTTCAATGTTGAGGTTGTTATTGTTTTTCAAAGTTGAGGTTGTTGTTGAATTTGTTGGTGTTTTTCAATGTTGAGGTTGCTGTTGTTTTTCAATGTTGAGGTTGTTGTTGAATTTGTTGGTGTTTTTCAATGTTGAGGTTGTTGTTGAATTTGTTGGTGTTTTTCAATGTTGAGGTTGTTGTTTTTTTTCAATGTTGAGGTTATTGTTGAATTTGTTGGTGTTTTTCAATGTTGAGGTTGTTGTTGTTTTTCAATGTTGAGGTTGTTGTTGAATTTGTTGGTGTTTTTCAATGTTGAGTTTGTTGTTGTTTTTCAATGTTGAGGTTGTTGTTGAATTTGTTGGTGTTTTTCAATGTTGAGGTTGTTGTTGTTTTTCAATGTTGATGTTGTTGTTGAATTTGTTGGTGTTTTTCAATGTTGAGGTTGTTGTTGAATTTGTTGGTGTTTTTCAATGTTGAGGTTTGTTGTTGTTTTTCAATGTTGAGGTTGTTGAATTTGTTGGTGTTTTTCAATGTTGAGGTTGTTGTTGTTTTTCAATGTTGAGGTTGTTGTTGAATTTGTTGGTGTTTTTCAATGTTGAGTTTGTTGTTGTTTTTCAATGTTGAGGATGTTGTTGAATTTGTTGGTGTTTTTCAATGTTGAGGTTGTTGTTGTTTTTCAATGTTGATGTTGTTGTTGAATTTGTTGGTGTTTTTCAATGTTGAGGTTGTTGTTGAATTTGTTGGTGTTTTTCAATGTTGAGGTTTGTTGTTGTTTTTCAATGTTGAGGTTGTTGAATTTGTTGGTGTTTTTCAATGTTGAGGTTGTTGTTGTTTTTCAATGTTGAGGTTATTGTTGAATTTGTTGGTATTTTTCAATGTTGAGGTTGTTGTTATTATTCAATGTTGAGGATGTTGTTGAATTTGTTGGTGTTTTTCAATGTTGAGTTTGTTTTTGTTTTTCAATGTTGAGGTTGTTGTTGAATTTGTTGGTGTTTTTCAATGTTGAGGTTGTTGTTGTTTTTCAATGTTGAGGTTTTTGATGAATTTGTTCGTGTTTTTCAATGTTGAGGTTGTTGTTGTTTTTCAATGTTGAGGTTGTTGTTGAATTTGTTGGTGTTTTTCAATGTTGAGGTTGTTGTTGAATTTGTTGGTGTTTTTCAATGTTGAGGTTGTTGTTGTTTTTCAATGTTGAGGTTGTTGAATTTGTTGGTGTTTTTCAATCTTGAGTTTGTTGTTGAATTTGTTGGTGTTTTTCAATGTTGAGGTTGTTGTTGAATTTGTTGGTGCTTTTCAATGTTGAGGTTGTTGTTGTTTTTCAATGTTGAGGTTGTTGTTGAGTTTGTTCGTGTTTTTCAATGTTGAGGTTGTTGTTGAATTTGTTGGTGTTTTTCAATGTTGAGGTTGTTGTTGAATTTGTTGGTGTTTTTCAATGTTGAGGTTGTTGTTGCTTTTAAATGTTGAGGTTGTTGTTGAATTTGTTGGTGTTTTTCAATTTTGAGGTTGTTGTTGTTTTTCAATGTTGAGGTTGTTGTTGAATTTGATGTTGTTTTTCAATGTCGAGGTTTTTGTTGAATTTGTTGGTGTTTTTCAATGTTGAAGTTGTTGTTGAATTTGTTGGTGTTTTTCAATGTTGAGGTTGCTGTTGTTTTTGAATGTTGAGGTTGTTGTTGAATTTGTTGGTGTTTTTCAATGTTGACATTGTTGTTGTTTTTCAATGTTGAGGTTGTTGTTGAATTTGTTGGTGTTTTTAAATGTTGAAGTTGTTGTTGAATTTGTAGGTGTTTTTCAAAGTTGAGGTTGTTGTTGTTTTTCAATGTTGAGGTTGTTGTTTAATTTGATGGTGTTTTTCAATGTCGAGGCTGTTGTTGAATTTGTTGGTGTTTTTCAATGTTGAAGTTGTTGTTGAATTTGTTGCTGTTTTTCAATGTTGAGGTTGTTGTTGTTTTTCAATGTTGAGGTTGTTGTTGAATTTGTTGGTGTTTTCCAATGTTGAGATTGTTGTTGTTTTTCAATATTGAGGTTGTTGTTGAATTTGTTCGTGTTTTTAAATGTTGAGGTTCTTGAATTTGTTGGTGTTTTTCAATGTTGAGGTTGTTGTTCTTTTTCAATGTTGAGGTTGTTGTTGAATTTGTTGGTGTTTTTCAATTTCGAGGTTGTTGTTGAATTTGTTGGTGTTTTTCAATGTTGAAGTTGTTGTTGAATTTGTTGGTGTTTTTCAACGTTGAGGTTGTTGTTGTTTTTCAATGTTGAGGTTGTTGTTGAATTTGTTGGTGTTTTTCAATGTTGAGGTTGTTGTTGTTTTTCAATGCTGAGGTTGTTGAATTTGTTGGTGTTTTTCAATGTTGAGGTTGTTGTTGTTTTTCAATGTTGAGGTTGTTGTTGAATTTGTTGCTGTTTTTCAATGTTGAGGTTGTTGTTGTTTTTCAATGTTGAGGTTGTTGTTGAATTTGATGGTGTTTTTCAATGTTGAGGTTGTTGTTGAATTTGTTGGTGTTTTTCAATGTTGAGGTTGTTGTTTTTTTTCAATGTTGAGGTTATTGTTGAATTTGTTGGTGTTTTTCAATGTTGAGGTTGTTGTTGAATTTGTTGGTGTTTTTCAATGTTGAGTTTGTTGTTGTTTTTCAATGTTGAGGTTGTTGTTGAATTTGTTGGTGTTTTTCAATGTTGAGGTTGTTGTTGTTTTTCAATGTTGATGTTGTTGTTGAATTTGTTGGTGTTTTTCAATGTTGAGGTTGTTGTTGAATTTTTTGGTGTTTTTCAATGTTGAGGTTTGTTGTTGTTTTTCAATGTTGAGGTTGTTGAATTTGTTGGTGTTTTTCAATGTTGAGGTTGTTGTTGTTTTTCAATGTTGAGGTTATTGTTGAATTTGTTGGTATTTTTCAATGTTGAGGTTGTTGTTATTATTCAATGTTGAGGATGTTGTTGAATTTGTTGGTGTTTTTCAATGTTGAGTTTGTTTTTGTTTTTCAATGTTGAGGTTGTTGTTGAATTTGTTGGTGTTTTTCAATGTTGAGGTTGCTGTTGTTTTTCAATGTTGAGGTTTTTGTTGAATTTGTTGGTGTTTTTCAATGTTGAGGTTGTTGTTGTTTTTCAATGTTGAGGTTGTTGTTGAATTTGTTGGTGTTTTTCAATGTTGAGGTTGTTGTTGAATTTGTTGGTGTTTTTCAATGTTGAGGTTGTTGTTGTTTTTCAATGTTGAGGTTGTTGAATTTGTTGGTGTTTTTCAATCTTGAGTTTGTTGTTGAATATGTTGGTGTTTTTCAATGTTGAGGTTGTTGTTGAATTTGTTGGTGCTTTTCAATTTTGAGGTTGTTGTTGTTTTTCAATGTTGAGGTTGTTGTTGAGTTTGTTGGTGTTTTTCAATGTTGAGGTTGTTGTTGAATTTGTTGGTGTTTTTCAATGTTGAGGTTGTTGTTGAATTTGTTGGTGTTTTTCAATGTTGAGGTTGTTGTTGCTTTTAAATGTTGAGGTTGTTGTTGAATTTGTTGGTGTTTTTCAATTTTGAGGGTGTTGTTGTTTTTCAATGTTGAGGTTGTTGTTGAATTTGATGTTGTTTTTCAATGTCGAGGTTGTTGTTGAATTTGTTGGTGTTTTTCAATGTTGAAGTTGTTGTTGAATTTGTTGGTGTTTTTCAATGTTGAGGTTGCTGTTGTTTTTGAATGTTGAGGTTGTTGTTGAATTTGTTGGTGTTTTTCAATGTTGACATTGTTGTTGTTTTTCAATGTTGAGGTTGTTGTTGAATTTGTTGGTGTTTTTAAATGTTGAGGTTGTTTTTGAATTTGTTGGTGTTTTTCAATGTTGATGTTGTTGCTGTTTTTCAATGTTGAGGTTGTTGTTGAACTTGTTGGTGTTTTTCAATGTTGAGGTTGTTGTTGTTTTTCAACGTTGAGGTTGTTGTTGAATTTGCTGGTGTTTCTCAATTTCGAGGTTGTTGTTGAATTTGTTGGTGTTTTTCAGTGTTGAAGTTGTTGTTGAATTTGTTGGTGTTTTTCAATGTTGAGGTTGTTGTTTTTCAATGTTGAGGTTGTTGTTGAATTTGTTGGTGTTTTTCAATGTTGAGGTTGTTGTTGTTCTTAAATGCTGAGGTTGTTGTTGAATTTGTTGGTGTTTTTCAATGTTGAGGTTGTTGTTGAATTTGTTGGTGTTTTTCAATGTCGAGGTTGTTGTTGAATTTGTTGGTGTTTTTCAATGTTGAATTTTTTGTTGAATTTGTTGGTGTTTTTCAATGTTGAGGTTGTTGTTTTTCAAAATTGAGGTTGTTGTTGAATTTGTTGGTGTTTTTCAATGTTGAGGTTGTTGTTGTTTTTCAATGTTGAGGTTTTTGTTGAATTTGTTGGTGTTTTTCAATGTTGAGGTTGTTTTTGTTTTTCAATGTTGAGGTTGTTGTTGAATTTGTTGGTGTTTTTCAATGTTGAGGTTGTTGTTGAATTTGTTGGTGGTTTTCAATGTTGAGGTTGTTGTTGTTTTTCAATGCTGAGGTTGTTGTAGAATTTTTTGGTGTTTTTCAATGTTGAGGTTGTTATTGTTTTTCAAAGTTGAGGTTGTTGTTGAATTTGTTGGTGTTTTTCAATGTTGAGGTTGTTGTTGACTTTGTTGGTGTTTTTCAATGTAGAGGTTGTTGTTTTTTTTCAATGTTGAGGTTATTGTTGAATTTGTTGGTGTTTTTCAATGTTGAGGTTGTTGTTGTTTTTCAATGTTGAGGTTGTTGTTGAATTTGTTGGTGTTTTTCAATGTTGAGTTTGTTGTTGTTTTTCAATGTTGAGGTTGTTGTTGAATTTGTTGGTGTTTTTCAATGTTGAGGTTGTTGTTGTTTTTCAATGTTGATGTTGTTGTTGAATTTGTTGGTGTTTTTCAATGTTTAGGTTGTTGTTGATTTTGTTGGTGTTTTTCAATGTTGAGGTTTGTTGATTTTTTTTCAATGTTGAGGTTGTTGAATTTGTTGGTGTTTTTCAATGTTGAGGTTGTTGTTGTTTTTCAATGTTGAGGTTATTGTTGAATTTGTTGGTATTTTTCAATGTTGAGCTGTTGTTATTATTCAATGTTGAGGATGTTGCTGAATTTGTTGGTGTTTTTCAAAGTTGAGGTTGTTGTTGTTTTTCAATGTTGAGGTTTTTGTTGAATTTGTTGGTGTTTTTCAATGTTGAGGTTGTTGTTGTTTTTCAATGTTGAGGTTGTTGTTGAATTTGTTGGTGTTTTTCATTGTTGAGGTTGTTGTTGAATTTGTTGGTGTTTTTCAATGTTGAGGTTGTTGTTGTTTTCAATGTTGAGGTTGTTGAATTTGTTGGTGTTTTTCTATGTTGAGGTTGTTGTTGAATTTGTTGGTGCTTTTCAAAGTTGAGGTTGTTGTTGTTTTTAAATGTTGAGGTTGTTGTTGAGTTTGTTGGTGTTTTTCAATGTTGAGGTTGTTGTTGAATTTGTTGGTGTTTTTCAATGTTGAGGTTGTTGTTGAATTTGTTGGTGTTTTTCAAAGTTGAGGTTGTTGTTGCTTTTAAATGTTGAGGTTGTTGTTGAATTTGTTGGTGATTTTCAATTTTGAGGTTGTTGTTGTTTTTCAATGTTGAGGTTGTTGTTGAATTTGATGTTGTTTTTCAATGTCGAGGTTGTTGTTGAATTTGTTGGTGTTTTTCAATGTTGAAGTTGTTGTTGAATTTGTTGGTGTTTTTCAATGTTGAGGTTGCTGTTGTTTTTGAATGTTGAGGTTGTTGTTGAATTTGTTGGTGTTTTTCAATGTTGACATTGTTGTTGTTTTTCAATGTTGAGGTTGTTGTTGAATTTGTTGGTGTTTTTAAATGTTGAGGTTGTTTTTGAATTTGTTGGTCTTTTTCAATGTTGATGTTGCTGTTTTTCAATGTTGAGGTTGTTGTTGAATTTGTTGGTGTTTTTCAATGTTGAGGTTGTTGTTGTTTTTCAACGTTGAGGTTGTTGTTGAATTTGTTGGTGTTTCTCAATTTCGAGTTTGTTGTTGAATTTGTTGGTGTTTTTCAGTGTTGAAGTTGTTGTTGAATTTGTTGGTGTTTTTCAATGTTGAGGTTGTTGTTTTTCAATGTTGAGGTTGTTGTTGAATTTGTTGGTGTTTTTCAATGTTGAGGTTGTTGTGGTTCTTAAATGCTGAGGTTGTTGTTGAATTTGTTGGTGTTTTTCAATGTTGAGGTTGTTGTTGAATTTGTTGGTGTTTTTCAATGTCGAGGTTGTTGTTGAATTTGTTGGTGTTTTTCAATGTTGAATTTTTTGTTGAATTTGTTGGTGTTTTTCAATGTTGAGGTTGTTGTTTTTCAATATTGAGGTTGTTGTTGAATTTGTTGGATTTTTTCAATGTTGAGGTTGTTGTTGTTTTTCAATGTTGAGGTTGTTGTTGAATTTGTTGGTGTTTTTCAATGTTGAGGTTGTTTTTGTTTTTCAATGTTGAGGTTGTTGTTGAATTTGTTGGTGTTTTTCAATGTTGAGGTTGTTGTTGAATTTGTTGGTGTTTTTCAATGTTGAGGTTGTTGTTGTTTTTCAATGCTGAGGTTGTTGTAGAATTTGTTGGTGTTTTTCAATGTTGAGGTTGTTATTGTTTTTCAAAGTTGAGGTTGTTGTTGTATTTGTTGGTGTTTTTCAATGTTGAGGTAGCTGTTGTTTTTCAATGCTGAGGTTGTTGTTGAATTTGTGGGTGTTTTTCAATGTTGAGGTTTTTGTTGTTTTTCAATGTTGAGGTTGTTGTTGTTTTTCAATGTAGAGGTTGTTGTTGAATTTGTTGGTGTTCTTCAATGTTGAGGCTGTTGTTGAATTTGTTGGCGTTTTTCAATGTTGAGGTTGTTGTTGAATTTGTTGGTGTTTTCAATGTTGAGGTTTTTGTTGAATTTGTTGGTGTTTTTCAATGTTGAGGTTGTTGTTGTTTTTCAATGTTGAGGTTTTTGTTGAATTTGATGGTGTTTTTCAATGTCGAGGCTGTTGTTGAATTTGTTGGTGTTTTTCAATGTTGAAGTTGTTGTTGAATTTGTTGGTGTTTTTCAATGTTGAGGTTGTTGTTGTTTTTCAATGTTGAGGTTGTTGTTGAATTTGTTGGTGTTTTCCAATGTTGAGATTGTTGTTGTTTTTCAATATTGAGGTTGTTGTTGAATTTGTTGGTGTTTTTAAATGTTGAGGTTCTTGAATTTGTTGGTGTTTTTCAATGTTGAGGTTGTTGTTCTTTTTCAATGTTGAGGTTGTTGTTGAATTTCTTAGTGTTTTTCAATTTCGAGGTTGTTGTTGAATTTGTTGGTGTTTTTCAATGTTGAAGTTGTTGTTGAATTTGTTGGTGTTTTTCAACGTTGAGGTTGTTGTTGTTTTTCAATGTTGAGGTTGTTGTTGAATTTGTTGGTGTTTTTCAATGTTGAGGTTGTTGTTGTTTTTCAATGTTGATGTTGTTGTTGAATTTGTTGGTGTTTTTCAATGTTGAGGTTGTTGTTGAATTTGTTGGTGTTTTTCAATGTTGAGGTTTGTTGTTGTTTTTCAATGTTGAAGTTGTTGAATTTGTTGGTGTTTTTCAATGTTGAGGTTGTTGTTGTTATTCAATGTTGAGGTTATTGTTGAATTTGTTGGTATTTTTCAATGTTGAGCTGTTGTTATTATTCAATGTTGAGGATGTTGTTGAATTTGTTGGTGTTTTTCAAAGTTGAGGTTGTTGTTGTTTTTCAATGTTGAGGTTTTTGTTGAATTTGTTGGTGTTTTTCAATGTTGAGGTTGTTGTTGTTTTTCAATGTTGAGGTTGTTGTTGAATTTGTTGGTGTTTTTCATTGTTGAGGTTGTTGTTGAATTTGTTGGTGTTTTTCAATGTTGAGGTTGTTGTTGTTTTTCAATGTTGAGGTTGTTGAATTTGTTGGTGTTTTTCAATGTTGAGGTTGTTGTTGAATTTGTTGGTGCTTTTCAAAGTTGAGGTTGTTGTTGTTTTTCAATGTTGAGGTTGTTGTTGAGTTTGTTGGTGTTTTTCAATGTTGAGGTTGTTGTTGAATTTGTTGATGTTTTTCAATGTTGAGGTTGTTGTTGAATTTGTTGGTGTTTTTCAAAGTTGAGGTTGTTGTTGCTTTTAAATGTTGAGGTTGTTGTTGAATTTGTTGGTGTTTTTCAATTTTGAGGTTGTTGTTGTTTTTCAATGTTGAGGTTGTTGTTGAATTTGATGTTGTTTTTCAATGTCGAGGTTGTTGTTGAATTTGTTGGTGTTTTTCAATGTTGAAGTTGTTGTTGAATTTGTTGGTGTTTTCCAATGTTGAGGTTGCTGTTGTTTTTGAATGTTGAGGTTGTTGTTGAATTTGTTGGTGTTTTTCAATGTTGACATTGTTGTTGTTTTTCAATGTTGAGGTTGTTGTTGAATTTGTTGGTGTTTTTAAATGTTGAGGTTGCTTTTGAATTTGTTGGTCTTTTTCAATGTTGATGTTGCTGTTTTTCAATGTTGAGGTTGTTGTTGAATTTGTTGGTGTTTTTCAATGTTGAGGTTGTTGTTGTTTTTCAACGTTGAGGTTGTTGTTGAATTTGTTGGTGTTTTTCAGTGTTGAAGTTGTTGTTGAATTTGTTGGTGTTTTTCAATGTTGAGGTTGTTGTTTTTCAATGTTGAGGTTGTTGTTGAATTTGTTGGTGTTTTTCAATGTTGAGGTTGTTGTTGAATTTGTTGGTGTTTTTCAATGTTGAGGTTGTTGTTGTTTTTCAATGCTGAGGTTGTTGTAGAATTTGTTGGTGTTTTTCAATGTTGAGGTTGTTATTGTTTTTCAAAGTTGAGGTTGTTGTTGAATTTGTTGGTGTTTTTCAATGTTGAGGTTTGTTGTTGTTTTTCAATGTTGAGGTTGTTGTTGAATTTGTTGGTGTTTTTCAATGTTGAGGTTGTTGTTGAATTTGTTGGTGTTTTTCAATGTCGAGGTTGTTGTTTTTTTTCAATGTTGAGGTTATTGTTGAATTTGTTGGTGTTTTTCAATGTTGAGGTTGTTGTTGTTTTTCAATGTTGGGGTTGTTGTTGAATTTGTTGGTGTTTTTCAATGTTGAGTTTGTTGTTGTTTTTCAATGTTGAGGTTGTTGTTGAATTTGTTGGTGTTTTTCAATGTTGAGGTTGTTGTTGTTTTTCAATGTTGATGTTGTTGTTGAATTTGTTGGTGTTTTTCAATGTTGAGGTTGTTGTTGAATTTGTTGGTGTTTTTCAATGTTGAGGTTTGTTGTTGTTTTTCAATGTTGAGGTTGTTGAATTTGTTGGTGTTTTTCAATGTTGAGGTTGTTGTTGTTTTTCAATGTTGAGGTTGTTGTTGAATTTGTTGGTGTTTTTCAATGTTGAGTTTGTTGTTGTTTTTCAATGTTGAGGATGTTGTTGAATTTGTTGGTGTTTTTCAATGTTGAGGTTGTTGTTGTTTTTCAATGTTGATGTTGTTGTTGAATTTGTTGGTGTTTTTCAATGTTGAGGTTGTTGTTGAATTTGTTGGTGTTTTTCAATGTTGAGGTTTGTTGTTGTTTTTCAATGTTGAGGTTGTTGAATTTGTTGGTGTTTTTCAATGTTGAGGTTGTTGTTGTTTTTCAATGTTGAGGTTATTGTTGAATTTGTTGGTATTTTTCAATGTTGAGGTTGTTGTTATTATTCAATGTTGAGGATGTTGTTGAATTTGTTGGTGTTTTTCAATGTTGAGTTTGTTTTTGTTTTTCAATGTTGAGGTTGTTGTTGAATTTGTTGGTGTTTTTCAATGTTGAGGTTGTTGTTGTTTTTCAATGTTGAGGTTTTTGTTGAATTTGTTCGTGTTTTTCAATGTTGAGGTTGTTGTTGTTTTTCAATGATGAGGTTGTTGTTGAATTTGTTGGTGTTTTTCAATGTTGAGGTTGTTGTTGAATTTGTTGGTGTTTTTCAATGTTGAGGTTGTTGTTGTTTTTCAATGTTGAGGTTGTTGAATTTGTTGGTGTTTTTCAATCTTGAGTTTGTTGTTGAATTTGTTGGTGTTTTTCAATGTTGAGGTTGTTTTTGAATTTGTTGGTGCTTTTCAATGTTGAGGTTGTTGTTGTTTTTCAATGTTGAGGTTGTTGTTGAGTTTGTTGGTGTTTTTCAATGTTGAGGTTGTTGTTGAATTTGTTGGTGTTTTTCAATGTTGAGGTTGTTGTTGAATTTGTTGGTGTTTTTCAATGTTGAGGTTGTTGTTGCTTTTAAATGTTGAGGTTGTTGTTGAATTTGTTGGTGTTTTTCAATTTTGAGGTTGTTGTTGTTTTTCAATGTTGAGGTTGTTGTTGAATTTGATGTTGTTTTTCAATGTCGAGGTTGTTGTTGAATTTGTTGGTGTTTTTCAATGTTGAAGTTGTTGTTGAATTTGTTGGTGTTTTTCAATGTTGAGGTTGCTGTTGTTTTTGAATGTTGAGGTTGTTGTTGAATTTGTTGGTGTTTTTCAATGTTGACATTGTTGTTGTTTTTCAATGTTGAGGTTGTTGTTGAATTTGTTGGTGTTTTTAAATGTTGAAGTTGTTGTTGAATTTGTAGGTGTTTTTCAAAGTTGAGGTTGTTGTTGTTTTTCAATGTTGAGGTTGTTGTTTAATTTGATGGTGTTTTTCAATGTCGAGGCAGTTGTTGAATTTGTTGGTGTTTTTCAATGTTGAAGTTGTTGTTGAATTTGTTGCTGTTTTTCAATGTTGAGGTTGTTGTTGTTTTTCAATGTTGAGGTTGTTGTTGAATTTGTTGGTGTTTTCCAATGTTGAGATTGTTGTTGTTTTTCAATATTGAGGTTGTTGTTGAATTTGTTCGTGTTTTTAAATGTTGAGGTTCTTGAATTTGTTGGTGTTTTTCAATGTTGAGGTTGTTGTTCTTTTTCAATGTTGAGGTTGTTGTTGAATTTGTTGGTGTTTTTCAATTTCGAGGTTGTTGTTGAATTTGTTGGTGTTTTTCAATGTTGAAGTTGTTGTTGAATTTGTTGGTGTTTTTCAACGTTGAGGTTGTTGTTGTTTTTCAATGTTGAGGTTGTTGTTGAATTTGTTGGTGTTTTTCAATGTTGAGGTTGTTGTTGTTTTTCAATGCTGAGGTTGTTGAATTTGTTGGTGTTTTTCAATGTTGAGGTTGTTGTTGTTTTTCAATGTTGAGGTTGTTGTTGAATTTGTTGCTGTTTTTCAATGTTGAGGTTGTTGTTGTTTTTCAATGTTGAGGTTGTTGTTGAATTTGTTGGTGTTTTTCAATGTTGAGGTTGTTGTTGAATTTGTTGGTGTTTTTCAATGTTGAGGTTGTTGTTTTTTTTCAATGTTGAGGTTATTGTTGAATTTGTTGGTGTTTTTCAATGTTGAGGTTGTTGTTGTTTTTCAATGTTGAGGTTGTTGTTGAATTTGTTGGTGTTTTTCAATGTTGAGTTTGTTGTTGTTTTTCAATGTTGAGGTTGTTGTTGAATTTGTTGGTGTTTTTCAATGTTGAGGTTGTTGTTGTTTTTCAATGTTGATGTTGTTGTTGAATTTGTTGGTGTTTTTCAATGTTGAGGTTGTTGTTGAATTTTTTGGTGTTTTTCAATGTTGAGGTTTGTTGTTGTTTTTCAATGTTGAGGTTGTTGAATTTGTTGGTGTTTTTCAATGTTGAGGTTGTTGTTGTTTTTCAATGTTGAGGTTATTGTTGAATTTGTTGGTATTTTTCAATGTTGAGGTTGTTGTTATTATTCAATGTTGAGGATGTTGTTGAATTTGTTGGTGTTTTCAATGTTGAGTTTGTTTTTGTTTTTCAATGTTGAGGTTGTTGTTGAATTTGTTGGTGTTTTTCAATGTTGAGGTTGCTGTTGTTTTTCAATGTTGAGGTTTTTGTTGAATTTGTTGGTGTTTTTCAATGTTGAGGTTGTTGTTGAATTTGTTGGTGTTTTTCAATGTTGAGGTTGTTGTTGAATTTGTTGGTGTTTTTCAATGTTGAGGTTGTTGTTGTTTTTCAATGTTGAGGTTGTTGAATTTGTTGGTGTTTTTCAATCTTGAGTTTGTTGTTGAATATGTTGGTGTTTTTCAATGTTGAGGTTGTTGTTGAATTTGTTGGTGCTTTTCAATTTTGAGGTTGTTGTTGTTTTTCAATGTTGAGGTTGTTGTTGAGTTTGTTGGTGTTTTTCAATGTTGAGGTTGTTGTTGAATTTGTTGGTGTTTTTCAATGTTGAGGTTGTTGTTGAATTTGTTGGTGTTTTTCAATGTTGAGGTTGTTGTTGCTTTTAAATGTTGAGGTTGTTGTTGAATTTGTTGGTGTTTTTCAATTTTGAGGGTGTTGTTCTTTTTCAATGTTGAGGTTGTTGTTGAATTTGATGTTGTTTTTCAATGTCGAGGTTGTTGTTGAATTTGTTGGTGTTTTTCAATGTTGAAGTTGTTGTTGAATTTGTTGGTGTTTTTCAATGTTGAGGTTGCTGTTGTTTTTGAATGTTGAGGTTGTTGTTGAATTTGTTGGTGTTTTTCAATGTTGACATTGTTGTTGTTTTTCAATGTTGAGGTTGTTGTTGAATTTGTTGGTGTTTTTAAATGTTGAGGTTGTTTTTGAATTTGTTGGTGTTTTTCAATGTTGATGTTGTTGCTGTTTTTCAATGTTGAGGTTGTTGTTGAACTTGTTGGTGTTTTTCAATGTTGAGGTTGTTGTTGTTTTTCAACGTTGAGGTTGTTGTTGAATTTGCTGGTGTTTCTCAATTTCGAGGTTGTTGTTGAATTTGTTGGTGTTTTTCAGTGTTGAAGTTGTTGTTGAATTTGTTGGTGTTTTTCAATGTTGAGGTTGTTGTTTTTCAATGTTGAGGTTGTTGTTGAATTTGTTGGTGTTTTTCAATGTTGAGTTTGTTGTTGTTCTTAAATGCTGAGGTTGTTGTTGAATTTGTTGGTGTTTTTCAATGTTGAGGTTGTTGTTGAATTTGTTGGTGTTTTTCAATGTCGAGGTTGTTGTTGAATTTGTTGGTGTTTTTCAATGTTGAATTTTTTGTTGAATTTGTTGGTGTTTTTCAATGTTGAGGTTGTTGTTTTTCAAAATTGAGGTTGTTGTTGAATTTGTTGGTGTTTTTCAATGTTGAGGTTGTTGTTGTTTTTCAATGTTGAGGTTTTTGTTGAATTTGTTGGTGTTTTTCAATGTTGAGGTTGTTTTTGTTTTTCAATGTTGAGGTTGTTGTTGAATTTGTTGGTGTTTTTCAATGTTGAGGTTGTTGTTGAATTTGTTGGTGTTTTTCAATGTTGAGGTTGTTGTTGTTTTTCAATGCTGAGGTTGTTGTAGAATTTGTTGGTGTTTTTCAATGTTGAGGTTGTTATTGTTTTTCAAAGTTGAGGTTGTTGTTGAATTTGTTGGTGTTTTTCAATGTTGAGGTTGTTGTTGACTTTGTTGGTGTTTTTCAATGTAGAGGTTGTTGTTTTTTTTCAATGTTGAGGTTATTGTTGAATTTGTTGGTGTTTTTCAATGTTGAGGTTGTTGTTGTTTTTCAATGTTGAGGTTGTTGTTGAATTTGTTGGTGTTTTTCAATGTTGAGTTTGTTGTTGTTTTTCAATGTTGAGGTTGTTGTTGAATTTGTTGGTGTTTTTCAATGTTGAGGTTGTTGTTGTTTTTCAATGTTGATGTTGTTGTTGAATTTGTTGGTGTTTTTCAATGTTTAGGTTGTTGTTGAATTTGTTGGTGTTTTTCAATGTTGAGGTTTGTTGTTGTTTTTCAATGTTGAGGTTGTTGAATTTGTTGGTGTTTTTCAATGTTGAGGTTGTTGTTGTTTTTCAATGTTGAGGTTATTGTTGAATTTGTTGGTATTTTTCAATGTTGAGCTGTTGTTATTATTCAATGTTGAGGATGTTGTTGAATTTGTTGGTGTTTTTCAAAGTTGAGGTTGTTGTTGTTTTTCAATGTTGAGGTTTTTGTTGAATTTGTTGGTGTTTTTCAATGTTGAGGTTGTTGTTGTTTTTCAATGTTGAGGTTGTTGTTGAATTTGTTGGTGTTTTTCATTGTTGAGGTTGTTGTTGAATTTGTTGGTGTTTTTCAATGTTGAGGTTGTTGTTGTTTTTCAATGTTGAGGTTGTTGAATTTGTTGGTGTTTTTCAATGTTGAGGTTGTTGTTGAATTAGTTGGTGCTTTTCAAAGTTGAGGTTGTTGTTGTTTTTCAATGTTGAGGTTGTTGTTGAGTTTGTTGGTGTTTTTCAATGTTGAGGTTGTTGTTGAATTTGTTGGTGTTTTTCAATGTTGAGGTTGTTGTTGAATTTGTTGGTGTTTTTCAAAGTTGAGGTTGTTGTTGCTTTTAAATGTTGAGGTTGTTGTTGAATTTGTTGGTGTTTTTCAATTTTGAGGTTGTTGTTGTTTTTCAATGTTGAGGTTGTTGTTGAATTTGATGTTGTTTTTCAATGTCGAGGTTGTTGTTGAATTTGTTGGTGTTTTTCAATGTTGAAGTTGTTGTTGAATTTGTTGGTGTTTTTCAATGTTGAGGTTGCTGTTGTTTTTGAATGTTGAGGTTGTTGTTGAATTTGTTGGTGTTTTTCAATGTTGACATTGTTGTTGTTTTTCAATGTTGAGGTTGTTGTTGAATTTGTTGGTGTTTTTAAATGTTGAGGTTGTTTTTGAATTTGTTGGTCTTTTTCAATGTTGATGTTGCTGTTTTTCAATGTTGAGGTTGTTGTTGAATTTGTTGGTGTTTTTCAATGTTGAGGTTGTTGTTGTTTTTCAACGTTGAGGTTGTTGTTGAATTTGTTGGTGTTTCTCAATTTCGAGTTTGTTGTTGAATTTGTTGGTGTTTTTCAGTGTTGAAGTTGTTGTTGAATTTGTTGGTGTTTTTCAATGTTGAGGTTGTTGTTTTTCAATGTTGAGGTTGTTGTTGAATTTGTTGGTGTTTTTCAATGTTGAGGTTGTTGTGGTTCTTAAATGCTGAGGTTGTTGTTGAATTTGTTGGTGTTTTTCAATGTTGAGGTTGTTGTTGAATTTGTTGGTGTTTTTCAATGTCGAGGTTGTTGTTGAATTTGTTGGTGTTTTTCAATGTTGAATTTTTTGTTGAATTTGTTGGTGTTTTTCAATGTTGAGGTTGTTGTTTTTCAATATTGAGGTTGTTGTTGAATTTGTTGGATTTTTTCAATGTTGAGGTTGTTGTTGTTTTTCAATGTTGAGGTTGTTGTTGAATTTGTTGGTGTTTTTCAATGTTGAGGTTGTTTTTGTTTTTCAATGTTGAGGTTGTTGTTGAATTTGTTGGTGTTTTTCAATGTTGAGGTTGTTGTTGAATTTGTTGGTGTTTTTCAATGTTGAGGTTGTTGTTGTTTTTCAATGCTGAGGTTGTTGTAGAATTTGTTGGTGTTTTTCAATGTTGAGGTTGTTATTGTTTTTCAAAGTTGAGGTTGTTGTTGTATTTGTTGGTGTTTTTCAATGTTGAGGTTGCTGTTGTTTTTCAATGCTGAGGTTGTTGTTGAATTTGTGGGTGTTTTTCAATGTTGAGGTTTTTGTTGTTTTTCAATGTTGAGGTTGTTGTTGTTTTTCAATGTAGAGGTTGTTGTTGAATTTGTTGGTGTTCTTCAATGTTGAGGCTGTTGTTGAATTTGTTGGCGTTTTTCAATGTTGAGGTTGTTGTTGAATTTGTTGGTGTTTTCAATGTTGAGGTTTTTGTTGAATTTGTTGGTGTTTTTCAATGTTGAGGTTGTTGTTGTTTTTCAATGTTGAGGTTGTTGTTGAATTTGATGGTGTTTTTCAATGTCGAGGCTGTTGTTGAATTTGTTGGTGTTTTTCAATGTTGAAGTTGTTGTTGAATTTGTTGGTGTTTTTCAATGTTGAGGTTGTTGTTGTTTTTCAATGTTGAGGTTGTTGTTGAATTTGTTGGTGTTTTCCAATGTTGAGATTGTTGTTGTTTTTCAATATTGAGGTTGTTGTTGAATTTGTTGGTGTTTTTAAATGTTGAGGTTCTTGAATTTGTTGGTGTTTTTCAATGTTGAGGTTGTTGTTCTTTTTCAATGTTGAGGTTGTTGTTGAATTTCTTGGTGTTTTTCAATTTCGAGGTTGTTGTTGAATTTGTTGGTGTTTTTCAATGTTGAAGTTGTTGTTGAATTTGTTGGTGTTTTTCAACGTTGAGGTTGTTGTTGTTTTTCAATGTTGAGGTTGTTGTTGAATTTGTTGGTGCTTTTCAATGTTGAGGTTGTTGTTGTTTTTCAATATTGATGTTGTTGTTGAATTTGTTGGTGTTTTTCAATGTTGAGGTTGTTGTTGAATTTGTTGGTGTTTTTCAATGTTGAGGTTTGTTGTTGTTTTTCAATGTTGAGGTTGTTGAATTTGTTGGTGTTTTTCAATGTTGAGGTTGTTGTTGTTTTTCAATGTTGAGGTTATTGTTGAATTTGTTGGTATTTTTCAATGTTGAGCTGTTGTTATTATTCAATGTTGAGGATGTTGTTGAATTTGTTGGTGTTTTTCAAAGTTGAGGTTGTTGTTGTTTTTCAATGTTGTGGTTTTTGTTGAATTTGTTGGTGTTTTTCAATGTTGAGGTTGTTGTTGTTTTTCAATGTTGAGGTTGTTGTTGAATTTGTTGGTGTTTTTCATTGTTGAGGTTGTTGTTGAATTTGTTGGTGTTTTTCAATGTTGAGGTTGTTGTTGTTTTTCAATGTTGAGGTTGTTGAATTTGTTGGTGTTTTTCAATGTTGAGGTTGTTGTTGAATTTGTTGGTGCTTTTCAAAGTTGAGGTTGTTGTTGTTTTTCAATGTTGAGGTTGTTGTTGAGTTTGTTGGTGTTTTTCAATGTTGAGGTTGTTGTTGAATTTGTTGGTGTTTTTCAATGTTGAGGTTGTTGTTGAATTTGTTGGTGTTTTTCAAAGTTGAGGTTGTTGTTGCTTTTAAATGTTGAGGTTGTTGTTGAATTTGTTGGTGTTTTTCAATTTTGAGGTTGTTGTTGTTTTTCAATGTTGAGGTTGTTGTTGAATTTGATGTTGTATTTCAATGTCGAGGTTGTTGTTGAATTTGTTGGTGTTTTTCAATGTTGAAGTTGTTGTTGAATTTGTTGGTGTTTTTCAATGTTGAGGTTGCTGTTGTTTTTGAATGTTGAGGTTGTTGTTGAATTTGTTGGTGTTTTTCAATGTTGACATTGTTGTTGTTTTTCAATGTTGAGGTTGTTGTTGAATTTGTTGGTGTTTTTAAATGTTGAGGTTGTTTTTGAATTTGTTGGTCTTTTTCAATGTTGATGTTGCTGTTTTTCAATGTTGAGGTTGTTGTTGAATTTGTTGGTGTTTTTCCATGTTGAGGTTGTTGTTGTTTTTCAACGTTGAGGTTGTTGTTGAATTTGTTGGTGTTTTTCAGTGTTGAAGTTGTTGTTGAATTTGTTGGTGTTTTTCAATGTTGAGGTTGTTGTTTTTCAATGTTGAGGTTGTTGTTGAATTTTTTGGTGTTTTTCAATGTTGAGGTTGTTGTGGTTCTTAAATGCTGAGGTTGTTGTTGAATTTGTTGGTGTTTTTCAATGTTGAGGTTGTTGTTGAATTTGTTGGTGTTTTTCAATGTCGAGGTTGTTGTTGAATTTGTTGGTGTTTTTCAATGTTGAATTTTTTGTTGAATTTGTTGGTGTTTTTCAATGTTGAGGTTGTTGTTTTTCAATATTGAGGTTGTTGTTGAATTTGTTGGATTTTTTCAATGTTGAGGTTGTTGTTGTTTTTCAATGTTGAGGTTGTTGTTGAACTTGTTGGTGTTTTTCAATGTTGAGGTTGTTTTTGTTTTTCAATGTTGAGGTTGTTGTTGAATTTGTTGGTGTTTTTCAATGTTGAGGTTGTTGTTGAATTTGTTGGTGTTTTTCAATGTTGAGGTTGTTGTTGTTTTTCAATGCTGAGGTTGTTGTAGAATTTGTTGGTGTTTTTCAATGTTGAGGTTGTTATTGTTTTTCAAAGTTGAGGTTGTTTTTGTATTTGTTGGTGTTTTTCAATGTTGAGGTTGCTGTTGTTTTTCAATGCTGAGGTTGTTGTTGAATTTGTGGGTGTTTTTCAATGTTGAGGTTTTTGTTGTTTTTCAATGTTGAGGTTGTTGTTGTTTTTCAATGTAGAGGTTGTTGTTGAATTTGTTGGTGTTCTTCAATGTTGAGGCTGTTGATGAATTTGTTGGCGTTTTTCAATGTTGAGGTTGTTGTTGAATTTGTTGGTGTTTTCAATGTTGAGGTTTTTGTTGAATTTGTTGGTGTTTTTCAATGTTGAGGTTGTTGTTGTTTTTCAATGTTGAGGTTGTTGTTGAATTTGATGGTGTTTTTCAATGTCGAGGCTGTTGTTGAATTTGTTGGTGTTTTTCAATGTTGAAGTTGTTGTTGAATTTGTTGGTGTTTTTCAATGTTGAGGTTGTTGTTGTTTTTCAATGTTGAGGTTGTTGTTGAATTTGTTGGTGTTTTCCAATGTTGAGATTGTTGTTGTTTTTCAATATTGAGGTTGTTGTTGAATTTGTTGGTGTTTTTAAATGTTGAGGTTCTTGAATTTGTTGGTGTTTTTCAATGTTGAGGTTGTTGTTCTTTTTCAATGTTGAGGTTGTTGTTGAATTTGTTGGTGTTTTTCAATTTCGAGGTTGTTGTTGAATTTGTTGGTGTTTTTCAATGTTGAAGTTGTTGTTGAATTTGTTGGTGTTTTTCAACGTTGAGGTTGTTGTTGTTTTTCAATGTTGAGGTTGTTGTTGAATTTGTTGGTGTTTTTCAATGTTGAGGTTGTTGTTGTTTTTCAATGCTGAGGTTGTTGTTGAATTTGTTGGTGTTTTTCAATGTTGAAGTTGTTGTTGAATTTGTTGGCGTTTTTCAATGTTGAGGTTGTTGTTGTTTTTCAATGTTGAGGTTGTTGTTGAATTTGTTGGTGTTTTTCAATGTTGAGGTTGTTGTTGAATTTGTTGGTGTTTTTCAATGTTGAGTTTGTTGTTGTTTTTCAATGTTGAGGTTGTTGTTGAATTTGTTGGTGTTTTTCAATGTTGAGGTTATTGTTGTTTTTCAATGTTGATGTTGTTGTTGAATTTGTTGGTGTTTTTCAATGTTGAGGTTGTTGTTGAATTTGTTGGTGTTTTTCAATGTTGAGGTTTGTTGTTGTTTTTCAATGTTGAGGTTGTTGAATTTGTTGGTGTTTTTCAATGTTGAGGTTGTTGTTGTTTTTCAATGTTGAGGTTGTTGAATTTGTTGGTGTTTTTCAATGTTGAGGTTGTTGTTGAATTTGTTGGTGCTTTTCAAAGTTGAGGTTGTTGTTGTTTTTCAATGTTGAGGTTGTTGTTGAGTTTGTTGGTGTTTTTCAATGTTGAGGTTGTTGTTGAATTTGTTGGTGTTTTTTCAATGTTGAGGTTGTTGTTGAATTTGTTGGTGTTTTTCAAAGTTGAGGTTGTTGTTGCTTTTAAATGTTGAGGTTGTTGTTGAATTTGTTGGTGTTTTTCAATTTTGAGGTTGTTGTTGTTTTTCAATGTTGAGGTTGTTGTTGAATTTGATGTTGTTTTTCAATGTCGAGGTTGTTGTTGAATTTGTTGGTGTTTTTCAATGTTGAAGTTGTTGTTGAATTTGTTGGTGTTTTTCAATGTTGAGGTTGCTGTTGTTTTTGAATGTTGAGGTTGTTGTTGAATTTGTTGGTGTTTTCAATGTTGACATTGTTGTTGTTTTTCAATGTTGAGGTTGTTGTTGAATTTGTTGGTGTTTTTAAATGTTGAGGTTGTTTTTGAATTTGTTGGTCTTTTTCAATGTTGATGTTGCTGTTTTTCAATGTTGAGGTTGTTGTTGAATTTGTTGGTGTTTTTCAATGTTGAGGTTGTTGTTGTTTTTCAACGTTGAGGTTGTTGTTGAATTTGTTGGTGTTTTTCAGTGTTGAAGTTGTTGTTGAATTTGTTGGTGTTTTTCAATGTTGAGGTTGTTGTTTTTCAATGTTGAGGTTGTTGTTGAATTTGTTGGTGTTTTTCAATGTTGAGGTTGTTGTGGTTCTTAAATGCTGAGGTTGTTGTTGAATTTGTTGGTGTTTTTCAATGTTGAGGTTGTTGTTGAATTTGTTGGTGTTTTTTCAATGTCGAGGTTGTTGTTGAATTTGTTGGTGTTTTTCAATGTTGAATTTTTTGTTGAATTTGTTGGTGTTTTTCAATGTTGAGGTTGTTGTTTTTCAATATTGAGGTTGTTGTTGAATTTGATGGATTTTTTCAATGTTGAGGTTGTTGTTGTTTTTCAATGTTGAGGTTGTTGTTGAATTTGTTGGTGTTTTTCAATGTTGAGGTTGTTTTTGTTTTTCAATGTTGAGGTTGTTGTTGAATTTGTTGGTGTTTTTCAATGTTGAGGTTGTTGTTGAATTTGTTGGTGTTTTTCAGTGTTGAGGTTGTTGTTGTTTTTCAATGCTGAGGTTGTTGTAGAATTTGTTGGTGTTTTTCAATGTTGAGGTTGTTATTGTTTTTCAAAGTTGAGGTTGTTGTTGTATTTGTTGGTGTTTTTCAATGTTGAGGTTGCTGTTGTTTTTCAATGCTGAGGTTGTTGTTGAATTTGTGGGTGTTTTTCAATGTTGAGGTTTTTGTTGTTTTTCAATGTTGAGGTTGTTGTTGTTTTTCAATGTAGAGGTTGTTGTTGAATTTGTTGGTGTTCTTCAATGTTGAGGCTGTTGTTGAATTTGTTGGCGTTTTTCAATGTTGAGGTTGTTGTTGAATTTGTTGGTGTTTTCAATGTTGAGGTTTTTGTTGAATTTGTTGGTGTTTTTCAATGTTGAGGTTGTTGTTGTTTTTCAATGTTGAGGTTGTTGTTGAATTTGATGGTGTTTTTCAATGTCGAGGCTGTTGTTGAATTTGTTGGTGTTTTTCAATGTTGAAGTTGTTGTTGAATTTGTTGGTGTTTTTCAATGTTGAGGTTGTTGTTGTTTTTCAATGTTGAGGTTGTTGTTGAATTTGTTGGTGTTTTCCAATGTTGAGATTGTTGTTGTTTTTCAATATTGAGGTTGTTGTTGAATTTGTTGGTGTTTTTAAATGTTGAGGTTCTTGAATTTGTTGGTGTTTTTCAATGTTGAGGTTGTTGTTCTTTTTCAATGTTGAGGTTGTTGTTGAATTTGTTGGTGTTTTTCAATTTCGAGGTTGTTGTTGAATTTGTTGGTGTTTTTCAATGTTGAAGTTGTTGTTGAATTTGTTGGTGTTTTTCAACGTTGAGGTTGTTGTTGTTTTTCAATGTTGAGGTTGTTGTTGAATTTGTTGGTGTTTTTCAATGTTGAGGTTGTTGTTGTTTTTCAATGCTGAGGTTGTTGTTGAATTTGTTGGTGTTTTTCAATGTTGAAGTTGTTGTTGAATTTGTTGGCGTTTTTCAATGTTGAGGTTGTTGTTGTTTTTCAATGTTGAGGTTGTTGTTGAATTTGTTGGTGTTTTTCAATGTTGAGGTTGTTGTTGAATTTGTTGGTGTTTTTCAATGTTGAGTTTGTTGTTGTTTTTCAATGTTGCGGTTGTTGTTGAATGTGTTGGTGTTTTTCAATGTTGAGGTTATTGTTGTTTTTTCAATGTTGATGTTGTTGTTGAATTTGTTGGTGTTTTTCAATGTTGAGGTTGTTGTTGAATTTGTTGGTGTTTTTCAATTTTGAGGTTTGTTGTTGTTTTTCAATGTTGAGGTTGTTGAATTTGTTGGTGTTTTTCAATGTTGAGGTTGTTGTTGTTTTTCAATGCTGAGGTTATTGTTGAATTTGTTGGTATTTTTCAATGTTGAGGTTGTTGTTATTATTCAATGTTGAGGATGTTGTTGAATTTGTTGGTGTTTTTCAATTTTGAGTTTGTTTTTGTTTTTCAATGTTGAGGTTGTTGTTGAATTTGTTGGTGTTTTTCAATGTTGAGGTTGTTGTTGTTTTTCAATGTTGAGGTTTTTGTTGAATTTGTTGGTGTTTTTCAATGTTGAGGTTGTTGTTGTTTTTCAATGTTGAGGTTGTTGTTGAATTTGTTGGTGTTTTTCAATGTTGAGGTTGTTGTTGAATTTGTTGGTGTTTTTCAATGTTGAGGTTGTTGTTGTTTTTCAATGTTGAGGTTGTTGAATTTGTTGGTGTTTTTCAATCTTGAGTTTGTTGTTGAATTTGTTGGTGTTTTTCAATGTTGAGGTTGTTGTTGAATTGTTGGTGCTTTGCAATGTTGAGGTTGTTGTTGTTTTTCAATGTTGAGGTTGTTTTTGAGTTTGTTGGTGTTTTTCAATGTTGAGGTTGTTGTTGAATTTGTTGGTGTTTTTCAGTGTTGAGGTTGTTGTTGAATTTGTTGGTGTTTTTCAATGTTGAGGTTGTTGTTGCTTTTAAATGCTGAGGTTGTGTTGAATTTGTTGGTGTTTTTCAATGTTGAGGTTGTTGTTGAACTTGTTGGTGTTTTTCAATGTCGAGGTTGTTGTTGAATTTGTTGGTGTTTTTCAATGTTGAATTTTTTGTTGAATTTGTTGGTGTTTTTCAATGTTGACGTTGTTGTTTTTCAATATTGAGGTTGTTGTTGAATTTGTTGGTGTTTTTCAATGTTGAGGTTGTTGTTGTTTTTCAATGTTGAGGTTGTTGTTGAATTTGTTGGTGTTTTTCAATGTTGAGGTTGTTTTTGTTTTTCAATGTTGAGGTTGTTGTTGAATTTGTTGGTGTTTTTCAATGTTGAGGTTGTAGTTGAATTTGTTGGTGTTTTTCAATGTTGAAGTTGTTGTTGAATTTGTTGGTGTTTTTTCAATGTTGAGGTTGCTGTTGTTTTTGAATGTTGAGGTTGTTGTTGAATTTGTTGGTGTTTTTCAATGTTGACATTGTTGTTGTTTTTCAATGTTGAGGTGGTTGTTGAATTTGTTGGTGTTTTTAAATGTTGAGGTTGTTTTTGAATTTGTTGGTCTTTTTCAATGTTGATGTTGCTGTTTTTCAATGTTGAGGTTGTTGTTGAATTTGTTGGTGTTTTTCAATGTTGAGGTTGTTGTTGTTTTTCAACGTTGAGGTTGTTGTTGAATTTGTTGGTGTTTCTCAATTTCGAGGTTGTTGTTGAATTTGTTGGTGTTTTTCAGTGTTGAAGTTGTTGTTGAATTTGTTGGTGTTTTTCAATGTTGAGGTTGTTGTTTTTCAATGTTGAGGTTGTTGTTGAATTTGTTGGTGTTTTTCAATGTTGAGGTTGTTGTGGTTCTTAAATGCTGAGGTTGTTGTTGAATTTGTTGGTGTTTTTCAATGTTGAGGTTGTTGTTGAATTTGTTGGTGTTTTTTCAATGTCGAGGTTGTTGTTGAATTTGTTGGTGTTTTTCAATGTTGAATTTTTTGTTGAATTTGTTGTTGTTTTTCAATGTTGAGGTTGTTGTTTTTCAATATTGAGGTTGTTGTTGAATTTGTTGGATTTTTTCTATGTTGAGGTTGTTGTTGTTTTTCAATGTTGAGGTTCTTGTTGAATTTGTTGGTGTTTTTCAATGTTGAGGTTGTTTTTGTTTTTCAATGTTGAGGTTGTTGTTGAATTTGTTGGTGTTTTTCAATGTTGAGGTTGTTGTTGAATTTGTTGGTGTTTTTCAATGTTGAGGTTGTTGTTGTTTTTCAATGCTGAGGTTGTTGTAGAATTTGTTGGTGTTTTTCAATGTTGAGGTTGTTATTGTGTTTCAAAGTTGAGGTTGTTGTTGAATTTGTTGGTGTTTTTCAATGTTGAGGTTGCTGTTGTTTTTCAATGCTGAGGTTGTTGTTGAATTTGTGGGTGTTTTTCAATGTTGAGGTTTTTGTTGAATTTGTTGGTGTTTTTCTATGTTGAGGTTGTTGTTGTTTTTCAATGTTGAGGTTGTTGTTGTTTTTCAATGTAGAGGTTGTTGTTGAATTTGTTGGTGTTCTTCAATGTTGAGGCTGTTGTTGAATTTGTTGGCGTTTTTAAATGTTGAGGTTGTTGTTGAATTTGTTGGTGTTTTCAATGTTGAGGTTTTTGTTGAATTTGTTGTTTTTCAATGTTGAGGTTGTTGTCATATTTGTTGGTGGTTTTCAATGTTGAGGTTTTTGTAGTTTTTCAATGTTGAGGTTGTTGTTGAATTTGTTGGTGTTTTTCATTGTTGAAGGTTGTTGTTGAATTTGTTGGTGTTTTTCAATGTTGAGGTTGTTGGTTGTTTTTCGAATGTTGAGGTTGTTGTTGAATTTGTTGGTGTTTTTCCAATGTTGAGATTGTTGTTGTTTTTCAATATTGAGGTTGTTGTTGAATTTGTTGGTGTTTTTAAATGTTGAGGTTCTTGAATTTGTTGGTGTTTTTCAATGTTGAGGTTGTTGTTCTTTTTCAATGTTGAGGTTGTTGTTGAATTTGTTGGTGTTTTTCAATTTCGAGGTTGTTGTTGAATTTGTTGGTGTTTTTCAATGTTGAAGTTGTTGTTGAATTTGTTGGTGTTTTTCAACGTTGAGGTTGTTGTTGTTTTTCAATGTTGAGGTTGTTGTTGAATTTGTTGGTGTTTTTCAATGTTGAGGTTGTTGTTGTTTTTCAATGCTGAGGTTGTTGTTGAATTTGTTGGTGTTTTTCAATGTTGAAGTTGTTGTTGAATTTGTTGGCGTTTTTCAATGTTGAGGTTGTTGTTGTTTTTCAATGTTGAGGTTGTTGTTGAATTTGTTGGTGTTTTTCAATGTTGAGGTTGTTGTTGAATTTGTTGGTGTTTTCAATGTTGAGGTTGTTGTTGTTTTTCAATGTTGAGGTTGTTGTTGAATTTGTTGGTGTTTTTCAATGCTGAGTTTGTTGTTGTTTTTCAATGTTGAGGTTGTTGTTGAATTTGTTGGTGTTTTTCAATGTTGAGGTTGTTGTGGTTTTTCAATGTTGATGTTGTTGATGAATTTGTTGGTGTTTTTCAATGTTGAGGTTGTTGTTGAATTTGTTGGTGTTTTTCAATGTTGAGGTTTGTTGTTGTTTTTCAATGTTGAGGTTGTTGAATTTGTTGGTGTTTTTCAATGTTGAGGTTGTTGTTGTTTTTCAATGTTGAGGTTATTGTTGAATTTGTTGGCATTTTTCAATGTTGAGGTTGTTGTTATTATTCAATGTTGAGGATGTTGTTGAATTTGTTGGTGTTTTTCAATGTTGAGTTTGTTTTTGTTTTTCAATGTTGAGGTTGTTGTTGAATTTGTTGGTGTTTTTCAATGTTGAGGTTGTTGTTGTTTTTCAATGTTGAGGTTTTTGTTGAATTTGTTGGTGTTTTTCAATGTTGAGGTTGTTGTTGTTTTTCAATGTTGTGGTTGTTGTTGAATTTGTTGGTGTTTTTCAATGTTGAGGTTGTTGTTGAATTTGTTGGTGTTTTTCAATGTTGAGGTTGTTGTTGTTTTTCAATGTTGAGGTTGTTGAATTTGTTGGTGTTTTTCAATCTTGAGTTTGTTGTTGAATTTGTTGGTATTTTTCAATGTTGAGGTTGTTGTTGAATTTGTTGGTGCTTTTCAATGTTGAGGTTGTTGTTGTTTTTCAATGTTGAGGTTGTTGTTGAGTTTGTTGGTGTTTTTCAATGTTGAGGTTGTTGTTGAATTTGTTGGTGTTTTTCAATGTTGAGGTTGTTGTTGAATTTGTTGGTGTTTTTCAATGTTGAGGTTGTTGTTGCTTTTAAATGCTGAGGTTGTTGTTGAATTTGTTGGTGTTTTTCAATGTTGAGGTTGTTGTTGAATTTGTTGGTGTTTTTCAATGTCGAGGTTGTTGTTGAATTTGTTGGTGTTTTTCAATGTTGAATTTTTTGTTGAATTTGTTGGTGTTTTTCAATGTTGAGGTTGTTGTTTTTCAATATTGAGGTTGTTGTTGAATTTGTTGGTGTTTTTCAATGTTGAGGTTGTTTTTGTTTTTCAATGTTGAGGTTGTTGTTGAATTTGTTGGTGTTTTTCAATGTTGAGGTTGTTTTTGTTTTTCAATGTTGAGGTTGTTGAAGAATTTGTTGGTGTTTTTCAATGTTGAGGTTGTTGTTGAATTTGTTGTTGTTTTTCAATGTTGAAGTTGTTGTTGAATTTGTTGGTGTTTTTCAATGTTGAGGTTGCTGTTGTTTTTGAATGTTGAGGTTGTTGTTGAATTTGTTGGTGTTTTTCAATGTTGACATTGTTGTTGTTTTTCAATGTTGAGTTTGTTGTTGAATTTGTTGGTGTTTTTAAATGTTGAGGTTGTTTTTGAATTTGTTGGTCTTTTTCAATGTTGATGTTGCTGTTTTTCAATGTTGAGGTTGTTGTTGAATTTGTTGGTGTTTTTCAATGTTGAGGTTGTTGTTGTTTTTCAACGTTGAGGTTGTTGTTGAATTTGTTGGTGTTTCTCAATTTCGAGGTTGTTGTTGAATTTGTTGGTGTTTTTCAGTGTTGAAGTTGTTGTTGAATTTGTTGGTGTTTTTCAATGTTGAGGTTGTTGTTTTTCAATGTTGAGGTTGTTGTTGAATTTGTTGGTGTTTTTCAATGTTGAGGTTGTTGTGGTTCTTAAATGCTGAGGTTGTTGTTGAATTTGTTGGTGTTTTTCAATGTTGAGGTTGTTGTTGAATTTGTTGGTGTTTTTCAATGTCGAGGTTGTTGTTGAATTTGTTGGTGTTTTTCAATGTTGCATTTTTTGTTGAATTTGTTGGTGTTTTTCAATGTTGAGGTTGTTGTTTTTCAATATTGAGGTTGTTGTTGAATTTGTTGGATTTTTTCTATGTTGAGGTTGTTGTTGTTTTTCAATGTTGAGGTTGTTGTTGAATTTGTTGGTGTTTTTCAATGTTGAGGTTGTTTTTGTTTTTCAATGTTGAGGTTGTTGTTGAATTTGTTGGTGTTTTTCAATGTTGAGGTTGTTGTTGAATTTGTTGGTGTTTTTCAATGTTGAGTTTGTTTTTGCTTTTCAATGTTGAGGTTGTTGTTGAATTTGTTGGTTTTTTTCAATGTTGAGGTTGTTGTTATTTTTCAATGTTGAGGTTTTTGTTGAATTTGTTGGTGTTTTTCAATGTTGAGGTTGTTGTTGTTTTTCAATGTTGAGGTTGTTGTTGAATTTGTTGGTGTTTTTCAATGTTGAGGTTGTTGTTGAATTTGTTGGTGTTTTTCAATGTTGAGGTTGTTGTTGTTTTTCAATGTTGAGGTTGCTGAATTTGTTGGTGTTTTTCAATCTTGAGTTTGTTGTTGAATTTGTTGGTATTTTTCAATGTTGAGGTTGTTGTTGAATTTGTTGGTGCTTTTCAATGTTGAGGTTGTTGTTGTTTTTCAATGTTGAGGTTGTTGTTGAGTTTGTTGGTGTTTTTCAATTTTGAGGTTGTTGTTGAATTTGTTGGTGTTTTTCAATGTTGAGGTTGTTGTTGAATTTGTTGGTGTTTTTCAATGTTGAGGTTGTTGTTGCTTTTAAATGCTGAGGTTGTTGTTGAATTTGTTGGTGTTTTTCAATGTTGAGGTTGTTGTTGAATTTGTTGGTGTTTTTCAATGTCGAGGTTGTTGTTGAATTTGTTGGTGTTTTTCAATGTTGATTTTTTTGTTGAATTTGTTGGTGTTTTTCAATGTTGAGGTTGTTGTTTTTCAATATTGAGGTTGTTGTTGAATTTGTTGGTGTTTTTCAATGTTGAGGTTGTTGTTGTTTTTCAATGTTGAGGTTGTTGTTGAATTTGTTGGTGTTTTTCAATGTTGAGGTTGTTTTTGTTTTTCAATGTTGAGGTTGTTGAAGAATTTGTTGGTGTTTTTCAATGTTGAGGTTGTTGTTGAATTTGTTGGTGTTTTTCAATGTTGAAGTTGTTCTTGAATTTGTTGGTGTTTTTCAATGTTGAGGTTGCTGTTGTTTTTGAATGTTGAGGTTGTTGTTGAATTTGTTGGTGTTTTTCAATGTTGACATTGTTGTTGTTTTTCAATGTTGAGTTTGTTGTTGAATTTGTTGGTGTTTTTAAATGTTGAGGTTGTTTTTGAATTTGTTGGTCTTTTTCAATGTTGATGTTGCTGTTTTTCAATGTTGAGGTTGTTGTTGAATTTGTTGGTGTTTTTCAATGTTGAGGTTGTTGTTGTTTTTCAACGTTGAGGTTGTTGTTGAATTTGTTGGTGTTTCTCAATTTCGAGGTTGTTGTTGAATTTGTTGGTGTTTTTCAGTGTTGAAGTTGTTGTTGAATTTGTTGGTGTTTTTCAATGTTGAGGTTGTTGTTTTTCAATGTTGAGGTTGTTGTTGAATTTGTTGGTGTTTTTCAATGTTGAGGTTGTTGTGGTTCTTAAATGCTGAGGTTGTTGTTGAATTTGTTGGTGTTTTTCAATGTTGAGGTTGTTGTTGAATTTGTTGGTGTTTTTCAATGTCGAGGTTGTTGTTGAATTTGTTGGTGTTTTTCAATGTTGAATTTTTTGTTGAATTTGTTGGTGTTTTTCAATGTTGAGGTTGTTGTTTTTCAATATTGAGGTTGTTGTTGAATTTGTTGGATTTTTTCTATGTTGAGGTTGTTGTTGTTTTTCAATGTTGAGGTTGTTGTTGAATTTGTTGGTGTTTTTCAATGTTGAGGTTGTTTTTGTTTTTCAATGTTGAGGTTGTTGTTGAATTTGTTGGTGTTTTTCAATGTTGAGGTTGTTGTTGAATTTGTTGGTGTTTTTCAATGTTGAGGTTGTTGTTGTTTTTCAATGCTGAGGTTGTTGTAGAATTTGTTGGTGTTTTTCAATGTTGAGGTTGTTATTGTTTTTCAAAGTTGAGGTTGTTGTTGAATTTGTTGGTGTTTTTCAATGTTGAGGTTGCTGTTGTTTTTCAATGCTGAGGTTGTTGTTGAATTTGTGGGTGTTTTTCAATGTTGAGGTTTTTGTTGAATTTGTTGGTGTTTTTCTATGTTGAGGTTGTTGTTGTTTTTCAATGTTGAGGTTGTTGTTGTTTTTCAATGTAGAGGTTGTTGTTGAATTTGTTGGTGTTCTTCAATGTTGAGGCTGTTGTTGAATTTGTTGGCGTTTTTAAATGTTGAGGTTGTTGTTGAATTTGTTGGTGTTTTCAATGTTGAGGTTTTTGTTGAATTTGTTGGTGTTTTTAAATGTTGAGGTTCTTGAATTTGTTGGTGTTTTTCAATGTTGAGGTTGTTGTTCTTTTTCAATGTTGAGGTTGTTGCTGAATTTGTTGGTGTTTTTCAATTTCGAGGTTGTTGTTGAATTTGTTGGTGTTTTTCAATGTTGAAGTTGTTGTTGAATTTGTTGGTGTTTTTCAACGTTGAGGTTGTTGTTGTTTTTCAATGTTGAGGTTGTTGTTGAATTTGTTGGTGTTTTTCAATGTTGAGGTTGTTGTTGTTTTTCAATGCTGAGGTTGTTGTTGAATTTGTTGGTGTTTTTCAATGTTGAGGTTGTTGTTGAATTTGTTGGTGTTTTCAATGTTGAGGTTGTTGTTGTTTTTCAATGTTGAGGTTGTTGTTGAATTTGTTGGTGTTTTTCAATGCTGAGTTTGTGGTTGTTTTTCAATGTTGAGGTTGTTGTTGAATTTGTTGGTGTTTTTCAATGTTGAGGTTGTTGTTGTTTTTCAATGTTGATGTTGTTGTTGAATTTGTTGGTGTTTTTCAATGTTGAGGTTGTTGTTGAATTTGTTGGTGTTTTTCAATGTTGAGGTTTGTTGTTGTTTTTCAATGTTGAGGTTGTTGAATTTGTTGGTGTTTTTCAATGTTGAGGTTGTTGTTGTTTTTCAATGTTGAGGTTATTGTTGAATTTGTTGGTATTTTTCAATGTTGAGGTTGTTGTTATTATTCAATGTTGAGGATGTTGTTGAATTTGTTGGTGTTTTTCAATGTTGAGTTTGTTTTTGTTTTTCAATGTTGAGGTTGTTGTTGAATTTGTTGGTGTTTTTCAATGTTGAGGTTGTTGTTATTTTTCAATGTTGAGGTTTTTGTTGAATTTGATGATGTTTTTCAATGTCGAGGCTGTTGTTGAATTTGTTGGTGTATTTCAATGTTGAAGTTGTTGTTGAATTTGTTGGTGTTTTTCAATGTTGAGGTTGTTGTTGTTTTTCAATGTTGAGGTTGTTGTTGAATTTGTTGGTGTTTTCCAATGTTAAGATTGTTGTTGTTTTTCAATATTGAGGTTGTTGTTGAATTTGTTGGTGTTTTTAAATGTTGAGGTTCTTGAATTTGTTGGTGTTTTTCAATGTTGAGGTTGTTGTTCTTTTTCAATGTTGAGGTTGTTGTTGAATTTGTTGGTGTTTTTCAATTTCGAGGTTGTTGTTGAATTTGTTGGTGTTTTTCAATGTTGAAGTTGTTGTTGAATTTGTTGGTGTTTTTCAACGTTGAGGTTGTTGTTGTTTTTCAATGTTGAGGTTGTTGTTGAATTTGTTGGTGTTTTTCAATGTTGAGGTTGTTGTTGTTTTTCAATGCTGAGGTTGTTGTTGAATTTGTTGGTGTTTTTCAATGTTGAAGTTGTTGTTGAATTTGTTGGCGTTTTTCAATGTTGAGGTTGTTGTTGTTTTTCAATGTTGAGGTTGTTGTTGAATTTGTTGGTTTTTTTCAATGTTGAGGTTGTTGTTGAATTTGTTGGTGTTTTCAATGTTGAGGTTGTTGTTGTTTTTCAATGTTGAGGTTGTTGTTGAATTTGTTGGTGTTTTTCAATGTTGAGTTTGTTGTTGTTTTTCAATGTTGAGGTTGTTGTTGAATTTGTTGGTGTTTTTCAATGTTGAGGTTGTTGTTGTTTTTCAATGTTGATGTTGTTGTTGAATTTGTTGGTGTTTTTCAATGTCGAGGTTGTTGTTGAATTTGTTGGTGTTTTTCAATGTTGAATTTTTTGTTGAATTTGTTGTTGTTTTTCAATGTTGAGGTTGTTGTTTTTCAATATTGAGGTTGTTGTTGAATTTGTTGGATTTTTTCTATGTTGAGGTTGTTGTTGTTTTTCAATGTTGAGGTTGTTGTTGAATTTGTTGGTGTTTTTCAATGTTGAGGTTGTTTTTGTTTTTCAATGTTGAGGTTGTTGTTGAATTTGTTGGTGTTTTTCAATGTTGAGGTTGTTGTTGAATTTGTTGGTGTTTTTCAATGTTGAGGTTGTTGTTGTTTTTCAATGCTGAGGTTGTTGTAGAATTTGTTGGTGTTTTTCAATGTTGAGGTTGTTATTGTTTTTCAAAGTTGAGGTTGTTGTTGAATTTGTTGGTGTTTTTCAATGTTGAGGTTGCTGTTGTTTTTCAATGCTGAGGTTGTTGTTGAATTTGTGGGTGTTTTTCAATGTTGAGGTTTTTGTTGAATTTGTTGGTGTTTTTCTATGTTGAGGTTGTTGTTGTTTTTCAATGTAGAGGTTGTTGTTGAATTTGTTGGTGTTCTTCAATGTTGAGGCTGTTGTTGAATTTGTTGGCGTTTTTAAATGTTGAGGTTGTTGTTGAATTTGTTGGTGTTTTCAATGTTGAGGTTTTTGTTGAATTTGTTGGTGTTTTTCAATGTTGAGGTTGTTGTTGTTTTTCAATGTTGAGGTTGTTGTTGAATTTGATGGTGTTTGTAAAATGTCGAGGCTGTTGTTGAATTTGTTGGTGTTTTTCAATGTTGAAGTTGTTGTTGAATTTGTTGGTGTTTTTCAATGTTGAGGTTGTTGTTGTTTTTCAATGTTGAGGTTGTTGTTGAATTTGTTGGTGTTTTCCAATGTTGAGATTGTTGTTGTTTTTCAATATTGAGGTTGTTGTTGAATTTGTTGGTGTTTTTAAATGTTGAGGTTCTTGAATTTGTTGGTGTTTTTCAATGTTGAGGTTGTTGTTCTTTTTCAATGTTGAGGTTGTTGTTGAATTTGTTGGTGTTTTTCAATGTTGAGGTTGTTGTGGTTCTTAAATGCTGAGGTTGTTGTTGAATTTGTTGGTGTTTTTCAATGTTGAGGTTGTTGTTGAATTTGTTGGTGTTTTTCAATGTCGAGGTTGTTGTTGAATTTGTTGGTGTTTTTCAATGTTGCATTTTTTGTTGAACTTGTTGGTGTTTTTCAATGTTGAGGTTGTTGTTTTTCAATATTGAGGTTGTTGTTGAATTTGTTGGATTTTTTCTATGTTGAGGTTGTTGTTGTTTTTCAATGTTGAGGTTGTTGTTGAATTTGTTGGTGTTTTTCAATGTTGAGGTTGTTTTTGTTTTTCAATGTTGAGGTTGTTGTTGAATTTGTTGGTGTTTTTCAATGTTGAGGTTGTTGTTGAATTTGTTGGTGTTTTTCAATGTTGAGTTTGTTTTTGCTTTTCAATGTTGAGGTTGTTGTTGAATTTGTTGGTTTTTTTCAATGTTGAGGTTGTTGTTATTTTTCAATGTTGAGGTTTTTGTTGAATTTGTTGGTGTTTTTCAATGTTGAGGTTGTTGTTGTTTTTCAATGTTGAGGTTGTTGTTGAATTTGTTGGTGTTTTTCAATGTTGAGGTTGTTGTTGAATTTGTTGGTGTTTTTCAATGTTGAGGTTGTTGTTGTTTTTCAATGTTGAGGTTGCTGAATTTGTTGGTGTTTTTCAATCTTGAGTTTGTTGTTGAATTTGTTGGTATTTTTCAATGTTGAGGTTGTTGTTGAATTTGTTGGTGCTTTTCAATGTTGAGGTTGTTGTTGTTTTTCAATGTTGAGGTTGTTGTTGAGTTTGTTGGTGTTTTTCAATTTTGAGGTTGTTGTTGAATTTGTTGGTGTTTTTCAATGTTGAGGTTGTTGTTGAATTTGTTGGTGTTTTTCAATGTTGAGGTTGTTGTTGCTTTTAAATGCTGAGGTTGTTGTTGAATTTGTTGGTGTTTTTCAATGTTGAGGTTGTTGTTGAATTTGTTGGTGTTTTTCAATGTCGAGGTTGTTGTTGAATTTGTTGGTGTTTTTCAATGTTGATTTTTTTGTTGAATTTGTTGGTGTTTTTCAATGTTGAGGTTGTTGTTTTTCAATATTGAGGTTGTTGTTGAATTTGTTGGTGTTTTTCAATGTTGAGGTTGTTGTTGTTTTTCAATGTTGAGGTTGTTGTTGAATTTGTTGGTGTTTTTCAATGTTGAGGTTGCTGTTGTTTTTGAATGTTGAGGTTATTGTTGAATTTGTTGGTGTTTTTCAATGTTGACATTGTTGTTGTTTTTCAATGTTGAGTTTGTTGTTGAATTTGTTGGTGTTTTTAAATGTTGAGGTTGTTTTTGAATTTGTTGGTCTTTTTCAATGTTGATGTTGCTGTTTTTCAATGTTGAGGTTGTTGTTGAATTTGTTGGTGTTTTTCAATGTTGAGGTTGTTGTTGTTTTTCAACGTTGAGGTTGTTGTTGAATTTGTTGGTGTTTCTCAATTTCGAGGTTGTTGTTGAATTTGTTGGTGTTTTTCAGTGTTGAAGTTGTTGTTGAATTTGTTGGTGTTTTTCAATGTTGAGGTTGTTGTTTTTCAATGTTGAGGTTGTTGTTGAATTTGTTGGTGTTTTTCAATGTTGAGGTTGTTGTGGTTCTTAAATGCTGAGGTTGTTGTTGAATTTGTTGGTGTTTTTCAATGTTGAGGTTGTTGTTGAATTTGTTGGTGTTTTTCAATGTCGAGGTTGTTGTTGAATTTGTTGGTGTTTTTCAATGTTGAATTTTTTGTTGAATTTGTTGGTGTTTTTCAATGTTGAGGTTGTTGTTTTTCAATATTGAGGTTGTTGTTGAATTTGTTGGATTTTTTCTATGTTGAGGTTGTTGTTGTTTTTCAATGTTGAGGTTGTTGTTGAATTTGTTGGTGTTTTTCAATGTTGAGGTTGTTTTTGTTTTTCAATGTTGAGGTTGTTGTTGAATTTGTTGGTGTTTTTCAATGTTGAGGTTGTTGTTGAATTTGTTGGTGTTTTTCAATGTTGAGGTTGTTGTTGTTTTTCAATGCTGAGGTTGTTGTAGAATTTGTTGGTGTTTTTCAATGTTGAGGTTGTTATTGTTTTTCAAAGTTGAGGTTGTTGTTGAATTTGTTGGTGTTTTTCAATGTTGAGGTTGCTGTGGTTTTTCAATGCTGAGGTTGTTGTTGAATTTGTGGGTGTTTTTCAATGTTGAGGTTTTTGTTGAATTTGTTGGTGTTTTTCTATGTTGAGGTTGTTGTTGTTTTTCAATGTTGAGGTTGTTGTTGTTTTTCAATGTAGAGGTTGTTGTTGAATTTGTTGGTGTTCTTCAATGTTGAGGCTGTTGTTGAATTTGTTGGCGTTTTTAAATGTTGAGGTTGTTGTTGAATTTGTTGGTGTTTTCAATGTTGAGGTTTTTGTTGAATTTGTTGGTGTTTTTAAATGTTGAGGTTCTTGAATTTGTTGGTGTTTTTCAATGTTGAGGTTGTTGTTCTTTTTCAATGTTGAGGTTGTTGCTGAATTTGTTGGTGTTTTTCAATTTCGAGGTTGTTGTTGAATTTGTTGGTGTTTTTCAATGTTGAAGTTGTTGTTGAATTTGTTGGTGTTTTTCAACGTTGAGGTTGTTGTTGTTTTTCAATGTTGAGGTTGTTGTTGAATTTGTTGGTGTTTTTCAATGTTGAGGTTGTTGTTGTTTTTCAATGCTGAGGTTGTTGTTGAATTTGTTGGTGTTTTTCAATGTTGAGGTTGTTGTTGAATTTGTTGGTGTTTTCAATGTTGAGGTTGTTGTTGTTTTTCAATGTTGAGGTTGTTGTTGAATTTGTTGGTGTTTTTCAATGCTGAGTTTGTGGTTGTTTTTCAATGTTGAGGTTGTTGTTGAATTTGTTGGTGTTTTTCAATGTTGAGGTTGTTGTTGTTTTTCAATGTTGATGTTGTTGTTGAATTTGTTGGTGTTTTTCAATGTTGAGGTTGTTGTTGAATTTGTTGGTGTTTTTCAATGTTGAGGTTTGTTGTTGTTTTTCAATGTTGAGGTTGTTGAATTTGTTGGTGTTTTTCAATGTTGAGGTTGTTGTTGTTTTTCAATGTTGAGGTTATTGTTGAATTTGTTGGTATTTTTCAATGTTGAGGTTGTTGTTATTATTCAATGTTGAGGATGTTGTTGAATTTGTTGGTGTTTTTCAATGTTGAGTTTGTTTTTGTTTTTCAATGTTGAGGTTGTTGTTGAATTTGTTGGTGTTTTTCAATGTTGAGGTTGTTGTTATTTTTCAATGTTGAGGTTTTTGTTGAATTTGATGATGTTTTTCAATGTCGAGGCTGTTGTTGAATTTGTTGGTGTATTTCAATGTTGAAGTTGTTGTTGAATTTGTTGGTGTTTTTCAATGTTGAGGTTGTTGTTGTTTTTCAATGTTGAGGTTGTTGTTGAATTTGTTGGTGTTTTCCAATGTTAAGATTGTTGTTGTTTTTCAATATTGAGGTTGTTGTTGAATTTGTTGGTGTTTTTAAATGTTGAGGTTCTTGAATTTGTTGGTGTTTTTCAATGTTGAGGTTGTTGTTCTTTTTCAATGTTGAGGTTGTTGTTGAATTTGTTGGTGTTTTTCAATTTCGAGGTTGTTGTTGAATTTGTTGGTGTTTTTCAATGTTGAAGTTGTTGTTGAATTTGTTGGTGTTTTTCAACGTTGAGGTTGTTGTTGTTTTTCAATGTTGAGGTTGTTGTTGAATTTGTTGGTGTTTTTCAATGTTGAGGTTGTTGTTGTTTTTCAATGCTGAGGTTGTTGTTGAATTTGTTGGTGTTTTTCAATGTTGAAGTTGTTGTTGAATTTGTTGGCGTTTTTCAATGTTGAGGTTGTTGTTGTTTTTCAATGTTGAGGTTGTTGTTGAATTTGTTGGTTTTTTTCAATGTTGAGGTTGTTGTTGAATTTGTTGGTGTTTTCAATGTTGAGGTTGTTGTTGTTTTTCAATGTTGAGGTTGTTGTTGAATTTGTTGGTGTTTTTCAATGTTGAGTTTGTTGTTGTTTTTCAATGTTGAGGTTGTTGTTGAATTTGTTGGTGTTTTTCAATGTTGAGGTTGTTGTTGTTTTTCAATGTTGATGTTGTTGTTGAATTTGTTGGTGTTTTTCAATGTCGAGGTTGTTGTTGAATTTGTTGGTGTTTTTCAATGTTGAATTTTTTGTTGAATTTGTTGTTGTTTTTCAATGTTGAGGTTGTTGTTTTTCAATATTGAGGTTGTTGTTGAATTTGTTGGATTTTTTCTATGTTGAGGTTGTTGTTGTTTTTCAATGTTGAGGTTGTTGTTGAATTTGTTGGTGTTTTTCAATGTTGAGGTTGTTTTTGTTTTTCAATGTTGAGGTTGTTGTTGAATTTGTTGGTGTTTTTCAATGTTGAGGTTGTGGTTGAATTTGTTGGTGTTTTTCAATGTTGAGGTTGTTGTTGTTTTTCAATGCTGAGGTTGTTGTAGAATTTGTTGGTGTTTTTCAATGTTGAGGTTGTTATTGTTTTTCAAAGTTGAGGTTGTTGTTGAATTTGTTGGTGTTTTTCAATGTTGAGGTTGCTGTTGTTTTTCAATGCTGAGGTTGTTGTTGAATTTGTGGGTGTTTTTCAATGTTGAGGTTTTTGTTGAATTTGTTGGTGTTTTTCTATGTTGAGGTTGTTGTTGTTTTTCAATGTAGAGGTTGTTGTTGAATTTGTTGGTGTTCTTCAATGTTGAGGCTGTTGTTGAATTTGTTGGCGTTTTTAAATGTTGAGGTTGTTGTTGAATTTGTTGGTGTTTTCAATGTTGAGGTTTTTGTTGAATTTGTTGGTGTTTTTCAATGTTGAGGTTGTTGTTGTTTTTCAATGTTGAGGTTGTTGTTGAATTTGATGGTGTTTGTAAAATGTCGAGGCTGTTGTTGAATTTGTTGGTGTTTTTCAATGTTGAAGTTGTTGTTGAATTTGTTGGTGTTTTTCAATGTTGAGGTTGTTGTTGTTTTTCAATGTTGAGGTTGTTGTTGAATTTGTTGGTGTTTTCCAATGTTGAGATTGTTGTTGTTTTTCAATATTGAGGTTGTTGTTGAATTTGTTGGTGTTTTTAAATGTTGAGGTTCTTGAATTTGTTGGTGTTTTTCAATGTTGAGGTTGTTGTTCTTTTTCAATGTTGAGGTTGTTGTTGAATTTGTTGGTGTTTTTCAATGTTGAGGTTGTTGTGGTTCTTAAATGCTGAGGTTGTTGTTGAATTTGTTGGTGTTTTTCAATGTTGAGGTTGTTGTTGAATTTGTTGGTGTTTTTCAATGTCGAGGTTGTTGTTGAATTTGTTGGTGTTTTTCAATGTTGCATTTTTTGTTGAATTTGTTGGTGTTTTTCAATGTTGAGGTTGTTGTTTTTCAATATTGAGGTTGTTGTTGAATTTGTTGGATTTTTTCTATGTTGAGGTTGTTGTTGTTTTTCAATGTTGAGGTTGTTGTTGAATTTGTTGGTGTTTTTCAATGTTGAGGTTGTTTTTGTTTTTCAATGTTGAGGTTGTTGTTGAATTTGTTGGTGTTTTTCAATGTTGAGGTTGTTGTTGAATTTGTT
Source organism: Isurus oxyrinchus (assembly GCA_026770705.1). NCBI lineage: Eukaryota > Metazoa > Chordata > Chondrichthyes > Lamniformes > Lamnidae > Isurus > Isurus oxyrinchus. Next base: position 238,465 of record JANJGN010000816.1, read on the forward strand.
GGTGTTTTTCAATGTTGAGTTTGTTTTTGCTTTTCAATGTTGAGGTTGTTGTTGAATTTGTTGGTTTTTTTCAATGTTGAGGTTGTTGTTATTTTTCAATGTTGAGGTTTTTGTTGAATTTGTTGGTGTTTTTCAATGTTGAGGTTGTTGTTGTTTTTCAATGTTGAGGTTGTTGTTGAATTTGTTGGTGTTTTTCAATGTTGAGGTTGTTGTTGAATTTGTTGGTGTTTTTCAATGTTGAGGTTGTTGTTGTTTTTCAATGTTGAGGTTGCTGAATTTGTTGGTGTTTTTCAATCTTGAGTTTGTTGTTGAATTTGTTGGTATTTTTCAATGTTGAGGTTGTTGTTGAATTTGTTGGTGCTTTTCAATGTTGAGGTTGTTGTTGTTTTTCAATGTTGAGGTTGTTGTTGAGTTTGTTGGTGTTTTTCAATTTTGAGGTTGTTGTTGAATTTGTTGGTGTTTTTCAATGTTGAGGTTGTTGTTGAATTTGTTGGTGTTTTTCAATGTTGAGGTTGTTGTTGCTTTTAAATGCTGAGGTTGTTGTTGAATTTGTTGGTGTTTTTCAATGTTGAGGTTGTTGTTGAATTTGTTGGTGTTTTTCAATGTCGAGGTTGTTGTTGAATTTGTTGGTGTTTTTCAATGTTGATTTTTTTGTTGAATTTGTTGGTGTTTTTCAATGTTGAGGTTGTTGTTTTTCAATATTGAGGTTGTTGTTGAATTTGTTGGTGTTTTTCAATGTTGAGGTTGTTGTTGTTTTTCAATGTTGAGGTTGTTGTTGAATTTGTTGGTGTTTTTCAATGTTGAGGTTGTTTTTGTTTTTCAATGTTGAGGTTGTTGAAGAATTTGTTGGTGTTTTTCAATGTTGAGGTTGTTGTTGAATTTGTTGGTGTTTTTCAATGTTGAAGTTGTTCTTGAATTTGTTGGTGTTTTTCAATGTTGAGGTTGCTGTTGTTTTTGAATGTTGAGGTTGTTGTTGAATTTGTTGGTGTTTTTCAATGTTGACATTGTTGTTGTTTTTCAATGTTGAGTTTGTTGTTGAATTTGTTGGTGTTTTTAAATGTTGAGGTTGTTTTTGAATTTGTTGGTCTTTTTCAATGTTGATTTTGCTGTTTTTCAATGTTGAGGTTGTTGTTGAATTTGTTGGTGTTTTTCAATGTTGAGGTTGTTGTTGTTTTTCAACGTTGAGGTTGTTGTTGAATTTGTTGGTGTTTCTCAATTTCGAGGTTGTTGTTGAATTTGTTGGTGTTTTTCAGTGTTGAAGTTGTTGTTGAATTTGTTGGTGTTTTTCAATGTTGAGGTTGTTGTTTTTCAATGTTGAGGTTGTTGTTGAATTTGTTGGTGTTTTTCAATGTTGAGGTTGTTGTGGTTCTTAAATGCTGAGGTTGTTGTTGAATTTGTTGGTGTTTTTCAATGTTGAGGTTGTTGTTGAATTTGTTGGTGTTTTTCAATGTCGAGGTTGTTGTTGAATTTGTTGGTGTTTTTCAATGTTGAATTTTTTGTTGAATTTGTTGGTGTTTTTCAATGTTGAGGTTGTTGTTTTTCAATATTGAGGTTGTTGTTGAATTTGTTGGATTTTTTCTATGTTGAGGTTGTTGTTGTTTTTCAATGTTGAGGTTGTTGTTGAATTTGTTGGTGTTTTTCAATGTTGAGGTTGTTTTTGTTTTTCAATGTTGAGGTTGTTGTTGAATTTGTTGGTGTTTTTCAATGTTGAGGTTGTTGTTGAATTTGTTGGTGTTTTTCAATGTTGAGGTTGTTGTTGTTTTTCAATGCTGAGGTTGTTGTAGAATTTGTTGGTGTTTTTCAATGTTGAGGTTGTTATTGTTTTTCAAAGTTGAGGTTGTTGTTGAATTTGTTGGTGTTTTTCAATGTTGAGGTTGCTGTTGTTTTTCAATGCTGAGGTTGTTGTTGAATTTGTGGGTGTTTTTCAATGTTGAGGTTTTTGTTGAATTTGTTGGTGTTTTTCTATGTTGAGGTTGTTGTTGTTTTTCAATGTTGAGGTTGTTGTTGTTTTTCAATGTAGAGGTTGTTGTTGAATTTGTTGGTGTTCTTCAATGTTGAGGCTGTTGTTGAATTTGTTGGCGTTTTTAAATGTTGAGGTTGTTGTTGAATTTGTTGGTGTTTTCAATGTTGAGGTTTTTGTTGAATTTGTTGGTGTTTTTAAATGTTGAGGTTCTTGAATTTGTTGGTGTTTTTCAATGTTGAGGTTGTTGTTCTTTTTCAATGTTGAGGTTGTTGCTGAATTTGTTGGTGTTTTTCAATTTCGAGGTTGTTGTTGAATTTGTTGGTGTTTTTCAATGTTGAAGTTGTTGTTGAATTTGTTGGTGTTTTTCAACGTTGAGGTTGTTGTTGTTTTTCAATGTTGAGGTTGTTGTTGAATTTGTTGGTGTTTTTCAATGTTGAGGTTGTTGTTGTTTTTCAATGCTGAGGTTGTTGTTGAATTTGTTGGTGTTTTTCAATGTTGAGGTTGTTGTTGAATTTGTTGGTGTTTTCAATGTTGAGGTTGTTGTTGTTTTTCAATGTTGAGGTTGTTGTTGAATTTGTTGGTGTTTTTCAATGCTGAGTTTGTGGTTGTTTTTCAATGTTGAGGTTGTTGTTGAATTTGTTGGTGTTTTTCAATGTTGAGGTTGTTGTTGTTTTTCAATGTTGATGTTGTTGTTGAATTTGTTGGTGTTTTTCAATGTTGAGGTTGTTGTTGAATTTGTTGGTGTTTTTCAATGTTGAGGTTTGTTGTTGTTTTTCAATGTTGAGGTTGTTGAATTTGTTGGTGTTTTTCAATGTTGAGGTTGTTGTTGTTTTTCAATGTTGAGGTTATTGTTGAATTTGTTGGTATTTTTCAATGTTGAGGTTGTTGTTATTATTCAATGTTGAGGATGTTGTTGAATTTGTTGGTGTTTTTCAATGTTGAGTTTGTTTTTGTTTTTCAATGTTGAGGTTGTTGTTGAATTTGTTGGTGTTTTTCAATGTTGAGGTTGTTGTTATTTTTCAATGTTGAGGTTTTTGTTGAATTTGATGATGTTTTTCAATGTCGAGGCTGTTGTTGAATTTGTTGGTGTATTTCAATGTTGAAGTTGTTGTTGAATTTGTTGGTGTTTTTCAATGTTGAGGTTGTTGTTGTTTTTCAATGTTGAGGTTGTTGTTGAATTTGTTGGTGTTTTCCAATGTTAAGATTGTTGTTGTTTTTCAATATTGAGGTTGTTGTTGAATTTGTTGGTGTTTTTAAATGTTGAGGTTCTTGAATTTGTTGGTGTTTTTCAATGTTGAGGTTGTTGTTCTTTTTCAATGTTGAGGTTGTTGTTGAATTTGTTGGTGTTTTTCAATTTCGAGGTTGTTGTTGAATTTGTTGGTGTTTTTCAATGTTGAAGTTGTTGTTGAATTTGTTGGTGTTTTTCAACGTTGAGGTTGTTGTTGTTTTTCAATGTTGAGGTTGTTGTTGAATTTGTTGGTGTTTTTCAATGTTGAGGTTGTTGTTGTTTTTCAATGCTGAGGTTGTTGTTGAATTTGTTGGTGTTTTTCAATGTTGAAGTTGTTGTTGAATTTGTTGGCGTTTTTCAATGTTGAGGTTGTTGTTGTTTTTCAATGTTGAGGTTGTTGTTGAATTTGTTGGTTTTTTTCAATGTTGAGGTTGTTGTTGAATTTGTTGGTGTTTTCAATGTTGAGGTTGTTGTTGTTTTTCAATGTTGAGGTTGTTGTTGAATTTGTTGGTGTTTTTCAATGTTGAGTTTGTTGTTGTTTTTCAATGTTGAGGTTGTTGTTGAATTTGTTGGTGTTTTTCAATGTTGAGGTTGTTGTTGTTTTTCAATGTTGATGTTGTTGTTGAATTTGTTGGTGTTTTTCAATGTCGAGGTTGTTGTTGAATTTGTTGGTGTTTTTCAATGTTGAATTTTTTGTTGAATTTGTTGTTGTTTTTCAATGTTGAGGTTGTTGTTTTTCAATATTGAGGTTGTTGTTGAATTTGTTGGATTTTTTCTATGTTGAGGTTGTTGTTGTTTTTCAATGTTGAGGTTGTTGTTGAATTTGTTGGTGTTTTTCAATGTTGAGGTTGTTTTTGTTTTTCAATGTTGAGGTTGTTGTTGAATTTGTTGGTGTTTTTCAATGTTGAGGTTGTTGTTGAATTTGTTGGTGTTTTTCAATGTTGAGGTTGTTGTTGTTTTTCAATGCTGAGGTTGTTGTAGAATTTGTTGGTGTTTTTCAATGTTGAGGTTGTTATTGTTTTTCAAAGTTGAGGTTGTTGTTGAATTTGTTGGTGTTTTTCAATGTTGAGGTTGCTGTTGTTTTTCAATGCTGAGGTTGTTGTTGAATTTGTGGGTGTTTTTCAATGTTGAGGTTTTTGTTGAATTTGTTGGTGTTTTTCTATGTTGAGGTTGTTGTTGTTTTTCAATGTAGAGGTTGTTGTTGAATTTGTTGGTGTTCTTCAATGTTGAGGCTGTTGTTGAATTTGTTGGCGTTTTTAAATGTTGAGGTTGTTGTTGAATTTGTTGGTGTTTTCAATGTTGAGGTTTTTGTTGAATTTGTTGGTGTTTTTCAATGTTGAGGTTGTTGTTGTTTTTCAATGTTGAGGTTGTTGTTGAATTTGATGGTGTTTGTAAAATGTCGAGGCTGTTGTTGAATTTGTTGGTGTTTTTCAATGTTGAAGTTGTTGTTGAATTTGTTGGTGTTTTTCAATGTTGAGGTTGTTGTTGTTTTTCAATGTTGAGGTTGTTGTTGAATTTGTTGGTGTTTTCCAATGTTGAGATTGTTGTTGTTTTTCAATATTGAGGTTGTTGTTGAATTTGTTGGTGTTTTTAAATGTTGAGGTTCTTGAATTTGTTGGTGTTTTTCAATGTTGAGGTTGTTGTTCTTTTTCAATGTTGAGGTTGTTGTTGAATTTGTTGGTGTTTTTCAATTTCGAGGTTGTTGTTGAATTTGTTGGTGTTTTTCAATGTTGAAGTTGTTGTTGAATTTGTTGGTGTTTTTCAACGTTGAGGTTGTTGTTGTTTTTCAATGTTGAGGTTGTTGTTGAATTTGTTGGTGTTTTTCAATGTTGAGGTTGTTGTTGTTTTTCAATGCTGAGGTTGTTGTTGAATTTGTTGGTGTTTTTCAATGTTGAAGTTGTTGTTGAATTTGTTGGCGTTTTTCAATGTTGAGGTTGTTGTTGTTTTTCAATGTTGAGGTTGTTGTTGAATTTGTTGGTGTTTTTCAATGTTGAGGTTGTTGTTGAATTTGTTGGTGTTTTCAATGTTGAGGTTGTTGTTGTTTTTCAATGTTGAGGTTGTTGTTGAATTTGTTGGTGTTTTTCAATGCTGAGTTTGTTGTTGTTTTTCAATGTTGAGGTTGTTGTTGAATTTGTTGGTGTTTTTCAATGTTGAGGTTGTTGTGGTTTTTCAATGTTGATGTTGTTGATGAATTTGTTGGTGTTTTTCAATGTTGAGGTTGTTGTTGAATTTGTTGGTGTTTTTCAATGTTGAGGTTTGTTGTTGTTTTTCAATGTTGAGGTTGTTGAAATTGTTGGTGTTTTTCAATGTTGAGGTTGTTGTTGTTTTTCAATGTTGAGGTTATTGTTGAATTTGTTGGCATTTTTCAATGTTGAGGTTGTTGTTATTATTCAATGTTGAGGATGTTGTTGAATTTGTTGGTGTTTTTCAATGTTGAGTTTGTTTTTGTTTTTCAATGTTGAGGTTGTTGTTGAATTTGTTGGTGTTTTTCAATGTTGAGGTTGTTGTTGTTTTTCAATGTTGAGGTTGTTGTTGAATTTGTTGGTGTTTTTCAATGTTGAGGTTGTTGTTGTTTTTCAATGTTGAGGTTTTTGTTGAATTTGTTGGTGTTTTTCAATGTTGAGGTTGTTGTTGTTTTTCAATGTTGTGGTTGTTGTTGAATTTGTTGGTGTTTTTCAATGTTGAGGTTGTTGTTGAATTTGTTGGTGTTTTTCAATGTTGAGGTTGTTGTTGTTTTTCAATGTTGAGGTTGTTGAATTTGTTGGTGTTTTTCAATCTTGAGTTTGTTGTTGAATTTGTTGGTATTTTTCAATGTTGAGGTTGTTGTTGAATTTGTTGGTGCTTTTCAATGTTGAGGTTGTTGTTGTTTTTCAATGTTGAGGTTGTTGTTGAGTTTGTTGGTGTTTTTCAATGTTGAGGTTGTTGTTGAATTTGTTGGTGTTTTTCAATGTTGAGGTTGTTGTTGAATTTGTTGGTGTTTTTCAATGTTGAGGTTGTTGTTGCTTTTAAATGCTGAGGTTGTTGTTGAATTTGTTGGTGTTTTTCAATGTTGAGGTTGTTGTTGAATTTGTTGGTGTTTTTCAATGTCGAGGTTGTTGTTGAATTTGTTGGTGTTTTTCAATGTTGAATTTTTTGTTGAATTTGTTGGTGTTTTTCAATGTTGAGGTTGTTGTTTTTCAATATTGAGGTTGTTGTTGAATTTGTTGGTGTTTTTCAATGTTGAGGTTGTTTTTGTTTTTCAATGTTGAGGTTGTTGTTGAATTTGTTGGTGTTTTTCAATGTTGAGGTTGTTTTTGTTTTTCAATGTTGAGGTTGTTGAAGAATTTGTTGGTGTTTTTCAATGTTGAGGTTGTTGTTGAATTTGTTGTTGTTTTTCAATGTTGAAGTTGTTGTTGAATTTGTTGGTGTTTTTCAATGTTGAGGTTGCTGTTGTTTTTGAATGTTGAGGTTGTTGTTGAATTTGTTGGTGTTTTTCAATGTTGACATTGTTGTTGTTTTTCAATGTTGAGTTTGTTGTTGAATTTGTTGGTGTTTTTAAATGTTGAGGTTGTTTTTGAATTTGTTGGTCTTTTTCAATGTTGATGTTGCTGTTTTTCAATGTTGAGGTTGTTGTTGAATTTGTTGGTGTTTTTCAATGTTGAGGTTGTTGTTGTTTTTCAACGTTGAGGTTGTTGTTGAATTTGTTGGTGTTTCTCAATTTCGAGGTTGTTGTTGAATTTGTTGGTGTTTTTCAGTGTTGAAGTTGTTGTTGAATTTGTTGGTGTTTTTCAATGTTGAGGTTGTTGTTTTTCAATGTTGAGGTTGTTGTTGAATTTGTTGGTGTTTTTCAATGTTGAGGTTGTTGTGGTTCTTAAATGCTGAGGTTGTTGTTGAATTTGTTGGTGTTTTTCAATGTTGAGGTTGTTGTTGAATTTGTTGGTGTTTTTCAATGTCGAGGTTGTTGTTGAATTTGTTGGTGTTTTTCAATGTTGAATTTTTTGTTGAATTTGTTGGTGTTTTTCAATGTTGAGGTTGTTGTTTTTCAATATTGAGGTTGTTGTTGAATTTGTTGGATTTTTTCTATGTTGAGGTTGTTGTTGTTTTTCAATGTTGAGGTTGTTGTTGAATTTGTTGGTGTTTTTCAATGTTGAGGTTGTTTTTGTTTTTCAATGTTGAGGTTGTTGTTGAATTTGTTGGTGTTTTTCAATGTTGAGGTTGTTGTTGAATTTGTTGGTGTTTTTCAATGTTGAGTTTGTTTTTGCTTTTCAATGTTGAGGTTGTTGTTGAATTTGTTGGTTTTTTTCAATGTTGAGGTTGTTGTTATTTTTCAATGTTGAGGTTTTTGTTGAATTTGTTGGTGTTTTTCAATGTTGAGGTTGTTGTTGTTTTTCAATGTTGAGGTTGTTGTTGAATTTGTTGGTGTTTTTCAATGTTGAGGTTGTTGTTGAATTTGTTGGTGTTTTTCAATGTTGAGGTTGTTGTTGTTTTTCAATGTTGAGGTTGCTGAATTTGTTGGTGTTTTTCAATCTTGAGTTTGTTGTTGAATTTGTTGGTATTTTTCAATGTTGAGGTTGGTGTTGAATTTGTTGGTGCTTTTCAATGTTGAGGTTGTTGTTGTTTTTCAATGTTGAGGTTGTTGTTGAGTTTGTTGGTGTTTTTCAATTTTGAGGTTGTTGTTGAATTTGTTGGTGTTTTTCAATGTTGAGGTTGTTGTTGAATTTGTTGGTGTTTTTCAATGTTGAGGTTGTTGTTGCTTTTAAATGCTGAGGTTGTTGTTGAATTTGTTGGTGTTTTTCAATGTTGAGGTTGTTGTTGAATTTGTTGGTGTTTTTCAATGTCGAGGTTGTTGTTGAATTTGTTGGTGTTTTTCAATGTTGATTTTTTTGTTGAATTTGTTGGTGTTTTTCAATGTTGAGGTTGTTGTTTTTCAATATTGAGGTTGTTGTTGAATTTGTTGGTGTTTTTCAATGTTGAGGTTGTTGTTGTTTTTCAATGTTGAGGTTGTTGTTGAATTTGTTGGTGTTTTTCAATGTTGAGGTTGTTTTTGTTTTTCAATGTTGAGGTTGTTGAAGAATTTGTTGGTGTTTTTCAATGTTGAGGTTGTTGTTGAATTTGTTGGTGTTTTTCAATGTTGAAGTTGTTCTTGAATTTGTTGGTGTTTTTCAATGTTGAGGTTGCTGTTGTTTTTGAATGTTGAGGTTGTTGTTGAATTTGTTGGTGTTTTTCAATGTTGACATTGTTGTTGTTTTTCAATGTTGAGTTTGTTGTTGAATTTGTTGGTGTTTTTAAATGTTGAGGTTGTTTTTGAATTTGTTGGTCTTTTTCAGTGTTGATGTTGCTGTTTTTCAATGTTGAGGTTGTTGTTGAATTTGTTGGTGTTTTTCAATGTTGAGGTTGTTGTTGTTTTTCAACGTTGAGGTTGTTGTTGAATTTGTTGGTGTTTCTCAATTTCGAGGTTGTTGTTGAATTTGTTGGTGTTTTTCAGTGTTGAAGTTGTTGTTGAATTTGTTGGTGTTTTTCAATGTTGAGGTTGTTGTTTTTCAATGTTGAGGTTGTTGTTGAATTTGTTGGTGTTTTTCAATGTTGAGGTTGTTGTGGTTCTTAAATGCTGAGGTTGTTGTTGAATTTGTTGGTGTTTTTCAATGTTGCGGTTGTTGTTGAATTTGTTGGTGTTCTTCAATGTCGAGGTTGTTGTTGAATTTGTTGGTGTTTTTCAATGTTGAATTTTTTGTTGAATTTGTTGGTGTTTTTCAATGTTGAGGTTGTTGTTTTTCAATATTGAGGTTGTTGTTGAATTTGTTGGATTTTTTCTATGTTGAGGTTGTTGTTGTTTTTCAATGTTGAGGTTGTTGTTGAATTTGTTGGTGTTTTTCAATGTTGAGGTTGTTTTTGTTTTTCAATGTTGAGGTTGTTGTTGAATTTGTTGGTGTTTTTCAATGTTGAGGTTGTTGTTGAATTTGTTGGTGTTTTTCAATGTTGAGGTTGTTGTTGTTTTTCAATGCTGAGGTTGTTGTAGAATTTGTTGGTGTTTTTCAATGTTGAGGTTGTTATTGTTTTTCAAAGTTGAGGTTGTTGTTGAATTTGTTGGTGTTTTTCAATGTTGAGGTTGCTGTTGTTTTTCAATGCTGAGGTTGTTGTTGAATTTGTGGGTGTTTTTCAATGTTGAGGTTTTTGTTGAATTTGTTGGTGTTTTTCTATGTTGAGGTTGTTGTTGTTTTTCAATGTTGAGGTTGTTGTTGTTTTTCAATGTAGAGGTTGTTGTTGAATTTGTTGGTGTTCTTCAATGTTGAGGCTGTTGTTGAATTTGTTGGCGTTTTTAAATGTTGAGGTTGTTGTTGAATTTGTTGGTGTTTTCAATGTTGAGGTTTTTGATGAATTTGTTGGTGTTTTTAAATGTTGAGGTTCTTGAATTTGTTGGTGTTTTTCAATGTTGATGTTGTTGTTCTTTTTCAATGTTGAGGTTGTTGCTGAATTTGTTGGTGTTTTTCAATTTCGAGGTTGTTGTTGAATTTGTTGGTGTTTTTCAATGTTGAAGTTGTTGTTGAATTTGTTGGTGTTTTTCAACGTTGAGGTTGTTGTTGTTTTTCAATGTTGAGGTTGTTGTTGAATTTGTTGGTGTTTTTCAATGTTGAGGTTGTTGTTGTTTTTCAATGCTGAGGTTGTTGTTGAATTTGTTGGTGTTTTTCAATGTTGAGGTTGTTGTTGAATTTGTTGGTGTTTTCAATGTTGAGGTTGTTGTTGTTTTTCAATGTTGAGGTTGTTGTTGAATTTGTTGGTGTTTTTCAATGCTGAGTTTGTGGTTGTTTTTCAATGTTGAGGTTGTTGTTGAATTTGTTGGTGTTTTTCAATGTTGAGGTTGTTGTTGTTTTTCAATGTTGATGTTGTTGTTGAATTTGTTGGTGTTTTTCAATGTTGAGGTTGTTGTTGAATTTGTTGGTGTTTTTCAATGTTGAGGTTTGTTGTTGTTTTTCAATGTTGAGGTTGTTGAATTTGTTGGTGTTTTTCAATGTTGAGGTTGTTGTTGTTTTTCAATGTTGAGGTTATTGTTGAATTTGTTGGTATTTTTCAATGTTGAGGTTGTTGTTATTATTCAATGTTGAGGATGTTGTTGAATTTGTTGGTGTTTTTCAATGTTGAGTTTGTTTTTGTTTTTCAATGTTGAGGTTGTTGTTGAATTTGTTGGTGTTTTTCAATGTTGAGGTTGTTGTTATTTTTCAATGTTGAGGTTTTTGTTGAATTTGATGATGTTTTTCAATGTCGAGGCTGTTGTTGAATTTGTTGGTGTATTTCAATGTTGAAGTTGTTGTTGAATTTGTGGGTGTTTTTCAATGTTGAGGTTGTTGTTGTTTTTCAATGTTGAGGTTGTTGTTGAATTTGTTGGTGTTTTCCAATGTTAAGATTGTTGTTGTTTTTCAATATTGAGGTTGTTGTTGAATTTGTTGGTGTTTTTAAATGTTGAGGTTCTTGAATTTGTTGGTGTTTTTCAATGTTGAGGTTGTTGTTCTTTTTCAATGTTGAGGTTGTTGTTGAATTTGTTGGTGTTTTTCAATTTCGAGGTTGTTGTTGAATTTGTTGGTGTTTTTCAATGTTGAAGTTGTTGTTGAATTTGTTGGTGTTTTTCAACGTTGAGGTTGTTGTTGTTTTTCAATGTTGAGGTTGTTGTTGAATTTGTTGGTGTTTTTCAATGTTGAGGTTGTTGTTGTTTTTCAATGCTGAGGTTGTTGTTGAATTTGTTGGTGTTTTTCAATGCTGAGTTTGTGGTTGTTTTTCAATGTTGAGGTTGTTGTTGAATTTGTTGGTGTTTTTCAATGTTGAGGTTGTTGTTGTTTTTCAATGTTGATGTTGTTGTTGAATTTGTTGGTGTTTTTCAATGTTGAGGTTGTTGTTGAATTTGTTGGTGTTTTTCAATGTTGAGGTTTGTTGTTGTTTTTCAATGTTGAGGTTGTTGAATTTGTTGGTGTTTTTCAATGTTGAGGTTGTTGTTGTTTTTCAATGTTGAGGTTATTGTTGAATTTGTTGGTATTTTTCAATGTTGAGGTTGTTGTTATTATTCAATGTTGAGGATGTTGTTGAATTTGTTGGTGTTTTTCAATGTTGAGTTTGTTTTTGTTTTTCAATGTTGAGGTTGTTGTTGAATTTGTTGGTGTTTTTCAATGTTGAGGTTGTTGTTATTTTTCAATGTTGAGGTTTTTGTTGAATTTGATGATGTTTTTCAATGTCGAGGCTGTTGTTGAATTTGTTGGTGTATTTCAATGTTGAAGTTGTTGTTGAATTTGTGGGTGTTTTTCAATGTTGAGGTTGTTGTTGTTTTTCAATGTTGAGGTTGTTGTTGAATTTGTTGGTGTTTTCCAATGTTAAGATTGTTGTTGTTTTTCAATATTGAGGTTGTTGTTGAATTTGTTGGTGTTTTTAAATGTTGAGGTTCTTGAATTTGTTGGTGTTTTTCAATGTTGAGGTTGTTGTTCTTTTTCAATGTTGAGGTTGTTGTTGAATTTGTTGGTGTTTTTCAATTTCGAGGTTGTTGTTGAATTTGTTGGTGTTTTTCAATGTTGAAGTTGTTGTTGAATTTGTTGGTGTTTTTCAACGTTGAGGTTGTTGTTGTTTTTCAATGTTGAGGTTGTTGTTGAATTTGTTGGTGTTTTTCAATGTTGAGGTTGTTGTTGTTTTTCAATGCTGAGGTTGTTGTTGAATTTGTTGGTGTTTTTCAATGTTGAAGTTAGTGTTGAATTTGTTGGCGTTTTTCAATGTTGAGGTTGTTGTTGTTTTTCAATGTTGAGGTTGTTGTTGAATTTGTTGGTTTTTTTCAATGTTGAGGTTGTTGTTGAATTTGTTGGTGTTTTCAATGTTGAGGTTGTTGTTGTTTTTCAATGTTGAGGTTGTTGTTGAATTTGTTGGTGTTTTTCAATGTTGAGTTTGTTGTTGTTTTTCAATGTTGAGGTTGTTGTTGAATTTGTTGGTGTTTTTCAATGTTGAGGTTGTTGTTGTTTTTCAATGTTGATGTTGTTGTTGAATTTGTTGGTGTTTTTCAATGTTGAGGTTGTTGTTGAATTTGTTGGTGTTTTTCAATGTTGAGGTTTGTTGTTCTTTTTCAATGTTGAGGTTGTTGAATTTGTTGGTGTTTTTCAATGTTGAGGTTGTTGTTGTTTTTCAATGTTGAGGTTATTGTTGAATTTGTTGGTATTTTTCAATGTTGAGGTTGTTGTTATTATTCAATGTTGAGGATGTTGTTGAATTTGTTGGTGTTTTTCAATGTTGAGTTTGTTTTTGTTTTTCAATGTTGAGGTTGTTGTTGAATTTGTTGGTGTTTTTCAATGTTGAGGTTGTTGTTGTTTTTCAATGTTGAGGTTTTTGTTGAATTTGTTGGTGTTTTTCAATGTTGAGGTTGTTGTTGTTTTTCAATGTTGAGGTTGTTGTTGAATTTGTTGGTGTTTTTCAATGTTGAGGTTGTTGTTGAATTTGTTGGTGTTTTTCAATGTTGAGGTTGTTGTTGTTTTTCAATGATGAGGTTGTTGAATTTGTTGGTGTTTTTCAATCTTGAGTTTGTTGTTGAATTTGTTGGTGTTTTTCAATGTTGAGGTTGTTGTTGAATTTGTTGGTGCTTTTCAATGTTGAGGTTGTTGTTGTTTTTCAATGTTGAGGTTGTTGTTGAGTTTGTTGGTGTTTTTCAATGTTGAGGTTGTTGTTGAATTTGTTGGTGTTTTTCAATGTTGAGGTTGTTGTTGAATTTGTTGGTGTTTTTCAATGTTGAGGTTGTTGTTGCTTTTAAATGTTGAGGTTGTTGTTGAATTTGTTGGTGTTTTTCAATTTTGAGGTTGTTGTTGTTTTTCAATGTTGAGGTTGTTGTTGAATTTGATGTTGCTTTTCAATGTCGAGGTTGTTGTTGAATTTGTTGGTGTTTTTCAATGTTTAAGTTGTTGTTGAATTTGTTGGTGTTTTTCAATGTTGAGGTTGCTGTTGTTTTTGAATGTTGAGGTTGTTGTTGAATTTGTTGGTGTTTTTCAATGTTGACATTGTTGTTGTTTTTCAATGTTGAGGTTGTTATTGAATTTGTTGGTGTTTTTAAATGTTGAGGTTGTTTTTGAATTCGTTGGTGTTTTTCAATGTTGATGTTGTTGCTGTTTTTCAATGTTGAGGTTGTTGTTGAATTTGTTGGTGTTTTTCAATGTTGAGGTTGTTGTTGTTTTTCAACGTTGAGGTTGTTGTTGAATTTGTTGGTGTTTCTCAATTTCGAGGTTGTTGTTGAATTTGTTGGTGTTTTTCAGTGTTGAAGTTGTTGTTGAATTTGTTGGTGTTTTTCAATGTTGAGGTTGTTGTTTTTCAATGTTGAGGTTGTTGTTGAATTTGTTGGTGTTTTTCAATGTTGAGGTTGTTGTTGTTCTGAAATGCTGAGGCTGTTGTTGAATTTGTTGGTGTTTTTCAATGTTGAGGTTGTTGTTGAATTTGTTGGTGTTTATCAATGTTGAGGTTGTTGTTGTTTTTCAATGTTGAGGTTGTTGTTGAATTTGTGGTTGTTTTTCAATGTTGAGGTTGTTGTTGTTTTTCAATGTTGAGGTTGTTGTTGAATTTGTTGGTGTTTTTCAATGTTGAGGTTGTTGTTGAATTTGTTGGTGTTTTTCAATGTTGTGGTTGTTGTTGTTTTTCAATGCTGAGGTTGTTGTAGAATTTGTTGGTGTTTTTCAATGTTGAGGTTGTTATTGTTTTTCAAAGTTGAGGTTGTTGTTGAATTTGATGGTGTTTTTCAATGTTGAGGTTGCTGTTGTTTTTCAATGCTGAGGTTGTTGTTGAATTTGTGGGTGTTTTTCAATGTTGAGGTTTTTGTTGAATTTGTTGGTGTTTTTCTATGTTGAGGTTGTTGTTGTTTTTCAATGTTGAGGTTGTTGTTGTTTTTCAATGTTGAGGTTGTTGTTGAATTTTTTTGTGTTTTTCAATGTTGAGGTTGGTGTTGAATTTGTTGGTATTTTTCAATGTTGAGGTTGTTGTTGTTTTTCACTGTTGAGGTTGTTGTTGAATTTGTTGGTGTTTTTCAATGTTGAGGTTGTTGTTGAATTTGTTGGTGTTTTTCAAAGTTGAGGTTGTTTTTGAATTTGTTGGTGTTTTTCATTGTTGAGGTTGTTGTTGTTTTTCACTGTTGAGGTTGTTGTTGAATTTGATGGCGTTTTTCAATGTCGAGGTTGTTGTTGAATTTGTTGGTGTTTTTCAATGTTGAAGTTGTTGTTGAATTTGTTGGTGTTTTTCAATGTTGAGGTTGTTATTCTTTTTCAAAGTTGAGGTTGTTGTTGAATTTGTTGGTGTTTTTCAATGTTGAGGTTGTTGTTGTTTTCAATGCTGAGGTTGTTGTTGAATTTGTGGGTGTTTTTCAATGTTGAGGTTTTTGTTGAATTTGTTGGTGTTTTTCTATGTTGAGGTTGTTGTTGTTTTTCAATGTTGAGGTTGTTGTTGTTTTTCAATGTTGAGGTTGTTGTTGAATTTGTTGTTGTTTTTCAATGTTGAGGTTGTTGTTGAATTTGTTGGTGTTTTTCAATGTTGAGGTTGTTGTTGAATTTGTTGGTGTTTTTCAATGTTGAGGTTGTTGTTGTTTTTCAATGTTGAGGTTGTTGAATTTGTTGGTGTTTTTCAATCTTGAGTTTGTTGTTGAATTTGTTGGTGTTTTTCAATGTTGAGGTTGTTGTTGAATTTGTTGGTGCTTTTCAATGTTGAGGTTGTTGTTGTTTTTCAATGTTGAGGTTGTTGTTGAGTTTGTTGGTGTTTTTCAATGTTGAGGTTGTTGTTGAATTTGTTGGTGTTTTTCAATGTTGAGGTTGTTGTTGAATTTGTTGGTGTTTTTCAATGTTGAGGTTGTTGTTGCTTTTAAATGTTGAGGTTGTTGTTGAATTTGTTGGTGTTTTTCAATTTTGAGGTTGATGTTGTTTTTCAATGTTGAGGTTGTTGTTGAATTTGATGTTGTTTTTCAATGTCGAGGTTGTTGTTGAATTTGTTGGTGTTTTTCAATGTTGAAGTTGTTGTTGAATTTGTTGGTGTTTTTCAATGTTGAGGTTGCTGTTGTTTTTGAATGTTGAGGTTGTTGTTGAATTTGTTGGTGTTTTTCAATGTTGACATTGTTGTTGTTTTTCAATGTTGAGGTTGTTGTTGAATTTGTTGGTGTTTTAAAATGTTGAGGTTGTTTTTGAATTTGTTGGTGTTTTTCAATGTTGATGTTGATGCTGTTTTTCAATGTTGAGGTTGTTGTTGAATTTGTTGGTGTTTTTCAATGTTGAGGTTGTTGTTGTTTTTCAACGTTGAGGTTGTTGTTGAATTTGTTGGTGTTTCTCAATTTCGAGGTTGTTGCTGAATTTGTTGGTGTTTTTCAGTGTTGAAATTGTTGTTGAATTTGTTGGTGTTTTTCAATGTTGAGATTGTTGTTTTTCAATGTTGAGGTTGTTGTTGAATTTGTTGGTGTTTTTCAATGTTGAGGTTGTTGTTGTTCTTAAATGCTGAGGTTGTTGTTGAATTTGTTGGTGTTTTTCAATGTTGAGGTTGTTGTTGAATTTGTTGGTGTTTTTCAATGTCGAGGTTGTTGTTGAATTTGTTGGTGTTTTTCAATGTTGAATTTTTTGTTGAATTTGTTGGTGTTTTTCAATGTTGAGGTTGTTATTGTTTTTCAATGTTGAGGTTGTTGTTGAATTTGTTGGTGTTTTTCAATGTTGAGGTTGTTTTTGTTTTTCAATGTTGAGGTTGTTGATGAATTTGTTGTTGTTTTTCAATGTTGAGGTTGTTGTTGAATTTGTTGGTGTTTTTCAATGTTGAGGTTGTTGTTGTTTTTCAATGCTGAGGTTGTTGTAGAATTTGTTGGTGTTTTTCAATGTTGAGGTTGTTATTGTTTTTCAATGTCGAGGTTGTTGTTGAATTTGTTGTTGTTTTTCAATGTTGAAGTTGTTGTTGAATTTGTTGGTGTTTTTCAATGTTGAGGTTGCTGTTGTTTTTGAATGTTGAGGTTGTTGTTGAATTTGTTGGTGTTTTTCAATGTTGACATTGTTGTTGTTTTTCAATGTTGAGGTTGTTGTTGAATTTGTTGGTGTTTTAAAATGTTGAGGTTGTTTTTGAGTTTGTTGGTGTTTTTCAATGTTGATGTTGTTGCTGTTTTTCAATGTTGAGGTTGTTGTTGAATTTGTTGGTGTTTTTCAATGTTGAGGTTGTTGTTGTTTTTCAACGTTGAGGTTGTTGTTGAATTTGTTGGTGTTTCTCAATTTCGAGGTTGTTGTTGAATTTGTTGGTGTTTTTCAGTGTTGAAATTGTTGTTGAATTTGTTGGTGTTTTTCAATGTTGAGATTGTTGTTTTTCAATGTTGAGGTTGTTGTTGAATTTGTTGGTGTTTTTCAATGTTGAGGTTGTTGTTGTTCTTAAATGCTGAGGTTGTTGTTGAATTTGTTGGTGTTTTTCAATGTTGAGGTTGTTGTTGAATTTGTTGGTGTTTTTCAATGTCCAGGTTGTTGTTGAATTTGTTGGTGTTTTTCAATGTTGAATTTTTTGTTGAATTTGTTGGTGTTTTTCAATGTTGAGGTTGTTATTGTTTTTCAATGTTGAGGTTGTTGTTGAATTTGTTGGTGTTTTTCAATGTTGAGGTTGTTTTTGTTTTTCAATGTTGAGGTTGTTGATGAATTTCTTGTTGTTTTTCAATGTTGAGGTTGTTGTTGAATTTGTTGGTGTTTTTCAATGTTGAGGTTGTTGTTGTTTTTCAATGCTGAGGTTGTTGTAGAATTTGTTGGTGTTTTTCAATGTTGAGGTTGTTATTGTTTTTCAAAGTTGAGGTTGTTGTTGAATTTGTTGGTGTTTATCAATTTCGAGGTTGCTGTTGAATTTGCTGGTGTTTTTCAGTGTTGAAGTTGTTGTTGAATTTGTTGGTATTTTTCAATGTTGAGGTTGTTGTTTTTCAATGTTGAGGTTGTTGTTGAATTTGTTGGTGTTTTTCAATGTTGAGGTTGTTGTTGTTTTTCAATGCTGAGGTTGTTGTTGAATTTGTTGGTGTTTTTCAATGTTGAGGTTGTTGTTGAATTTGTTGGTGTTTTTCAACGTTGAGGTTATTGTTGTTTTTCAATGTTGAGGTTGTTGTTGAATTTGCTGGTGTTTTTCAATGTTGAGGTTGTTGTTGTTTTTCAATCTTGAGGTTGTTGTTGAATTTGTTGGTGTTTTTCAATGTTGAGGTTGTTGTTGAATTTGTTGGTGTTTTTCAATGTTGAGGTTGTTGTTGTTTTTCAATGTTGAGGTTTTTGTTGAGTTTGTTGGTGTTTTTCAATGTTGAGGTTGTTGTTGAATTTGTTGGTGTTTTTCAATGTTGAGGTTGTTGTTGAATTTGTTGGTGTTTTTCAATGTTGAGGTTGTTGTTGTTTTTAAATGTTGAGGTTGTTGTTGAATTTGTTGGTGTTTTTCAATTTTGAGGTTGTTGTTGTTTTTCAATGCTGAGGTTGTTGTTGAATTTGATGATGTTTTTCAATGTCGAGGTTGTTGTTGAATTTGTTGGTGTTTTTCAATGTTGAAGTTGTTGTTGAATTTGTTGGTGTTTTTCAATGTTGAGGTTGATGTTGTTTTTGAATGTTGAGGTTGTTGTTGAATTTGTTGGTGTTTTTCAATGTTGAGATTGTTGTTGTTTTTCAATGTTGAGGTTCTGGTTGAATTTGTTGGTGTTTTTAAATGTTGAGGTTGTTGTTGAATTTGTTGGTGTTTTTCAATGTTGAGGTTGTTGATGTTTTTCAATGTCGAGGTTGTTGTTGAATTTGTTGGTGTTTTTCAATGTCGAGGTTGTTGTTGTTTTTCAATGTTGAGGTTGTTGTTGAATTTGTTGGTGTTTTTCAATTTCGAGGTTGCTGTTGAATTTGTTGGTGTTTTTCAGTGTTGAAGTTGTTGTTGAATTCGTTGGTGTTTTTCAATGTTGAGGTTGATGTTTTTCAATGTTGAGGTCGTTGTTGAATTTGTTGGTGTTTTTCACTGTTGAGGTTGTTGTTGTTTTTCAATGCTGAGGTTGTTGTTGAATTTGTTGGTGTTTTTCAATGTTGAAGTTGTTGTTGAATTTGTTGGTGTTTTTCAATGTTGAGGTTGTCTTTGGTTTTCAATGTCGAGGTTGTTGTTGAATTTGTTGGTGTTTTTCAATGTTGAGGTTGTTGTTGTTTTTCAATCTTGAGGTTGTTGTTGAATTTGTTGGTGTTTTTCAATGTTGATGTTGTTGTTGTTTTTCAATGCTGAGGTTGTTGTTGAATTTGTTGGTGTTTTTCAATCTTAAAGTTGTTATTGTTTTTCAAAGTTGAGGTTGTTGTTGAATTTGTTGGTGTTTTTCAATGTTGAGGTTGTTGTTGTTTTTCAATGCTGAGGTTGTTGTTGAATTTGTGGGTGTTTTTCAATGTTGAGGTTTTTGTTGAATTTGTTGGTGTTTTTCTATGTTGAGGTTGTTGTTGTTTTTCAATGTTGAGGTTGTTGTTGTTTTTCAATGTTGAGGTTGTTTTTGAATTTGTTGGTGTATTTCAATGTTGAGGTTGTTGTTGTTTTTGAATGTTGAGGTTGTTGTTGAATTTGTTGGTGTTTTTCAATGTTGAGTTTGTTGTTGAATTTGTTGGTGTTTTTCAATGTTGAGGTTGTTGTTGAATTTGTTGGTGTTTTTCAATGTTGAGGTTGTTGTTTTTCAATGTTGAGGTTGTTGTTGAGTTTGTTGGTGTTTTTCAATGCTGAGGTTGTTGTTGCATTTGTTGGTGTTTTTCAATGTTGAGGTTGTTGTTGAATTTGTTGGTGTTTTTCAATGTTGAGGTTGTTGTTGTTTTTCAATGTTGAGGTTGTTGTTGAATTTGTTGGTGTTTTTCAATGTTGAGGTTGTTGTTGTTTTTCAATGTTGAGGTTGTTGTTGAATTTGATGGTGTTTTTCAATGTCGAGGCTGTTGTTGAATTTGTTGGTGTTTTTCAATGTTGAAGTTGTTGTTGAATTTGTTGGTGTTTTTCAATGTTGAGGTTGTTGTTGTTTTTCAATGTTGAGGTTGTTGTTGAATTTGTTGGTGTTTTCCAATGTTGAGATTGTTGTTGTTTTTCAATGTTGAGGTTGTTGTTGAATTTGTTGGTGTTTTTAAATGTTGAGGTTGTTGAATTTGTTGGTGTTTTTCAATGTTGAGGTTGTTGTTCTTTTTCAATGTTGAGGTTGTTGTTGAATTTGTTGGTGTTTTTCAATTTCGAGGTTGTTGTTGAATTTGTTGGTGTTTTTCAATGTTGAAGTTGTTGTTGAATTTGTTGGTGTTTTTCAACGTTGAGGTTGTTGTTGTTTTTCAATGTTGAGGTTGTTGTTGAATTTGTTGCTGTTTTTCAATGTTGAGGTTGTTGTTGTTTTTCAATGCAGAGGTTGTTGTTGAATTTGTTGGTGTTTTACAATGTTGAGGTTGTTGTTGAATTTGTTGGCGTTTTTCAATGTTGAGGTTGTTGTTGTTTTTCAATGTTGAGGTTGTTGTTGAATTTGTTGGTGTTTTTCAATGTTGAGGTTGTTGTTGTTTTTCCATGTTGAGGTTGTTGTTGAATTTGTTGGTGTTTTTCAATGTTGAGGTTGTTGTTGAATTTGTTTGTGTTTTTCAATGTTGAGGTTGTTGTTGTTTTTCAATGTTGAGGTTATTGTTGAATTTGTTGGTGTTTTTCAATGTTGAGGTTGTTGTTGTTTTTCAATGTTGAGGCTGTTGTTGAATTTGTTGATGTTTTTAAATGTTGAGTTTGTTGTTGTTTTTCAATGTTGAGGTTGTTGTTGAATTTGTTGGTGTTTTTCAATTTTGAGGTTGTTGTTGTTTTTCAATGTTGAGGTTGTTGTTGAATTTGTTGGTGTTTTTCAATGTTGAGGTTGTTGTTGAATTTGTTGGTGTTTTTCAATGTTGAGGTTTGTTGTTGTTTTTCAATATTGATTTTATTGAATTTGTTGGTGTTTTTCAATCTTGAGTTTGTTGTTGAATTTGTTGGTGTTTTTCAATGTTGAGGTTGTTGTTGAATTTGTTGGTGTTTTTCAATGTTGAGGTTGTTGTTGTTTTTCAATGTTGAGGTTTTTGTTGAGTTTGTTGGTGTTTTTCAATGTTGAGGTTGTTGTTGAATTTGTTGGTGTTTTTCAATGTTGAGGTTGTTGTTGGATTTGTTGGTGTTTTTCAATGTTGAGGTTGTTATTGTTTTTATATGTTGAGGTTGTTGTTGAATTTGTTGGTGTTTTTCAATTTTGAGGTTGTTGGTGTTTTTCAATGCTGAGGTTGTTGTTGAATTTGATGGTGTTTTTCAATGTCGAGGTTGTTGTTGAATTTGTTGGTGTTTTTCAATGTTGAAGTTGTTGTTGAATTTGTTGGTGTTTTTCAATGTTGAGGTTGTTGTTGTTTTTGAAAGTTGAGGTTGTTGTTGAATTTGTTGGTGTTTTTCAATGTTGAGATTGTTGTTGTTTTTCAATGTTGAGGTTGTTGTTGAATTTGTTGGTGTTTTTAAATGTTGAGGTTGTTGTTGAATTTGTTGGTGTTTTTCAATGTTGAGGTTGTTGTTGATTTTCAATGTTGAGGTTGTTGTTGAATTTGTTGGTGTTTTTCAATTTCGAGGTTGCTGTTGAATTTGTTGGTGTTTTTCAGTGTTGAAGTTGTTGTTGAATTTGTTGGTGTTTTTCAATGTTGAGGTTGTTGTTTTTCAATGTTGAGGTTGTTGTTGAATTTGTTGGTGTTTTTCAATGTTGAGGTTGTTGTTGTTTTTCAATGCTGAGGTTGTTGTTGAATTTGTTGGTGTTTTTCAATGTTGAGGTTGTTGTTGAATTTGTTGGTGTTTTTCAATGTTGAGGTTGTTGTTGTTTTTCAATGTTGAGGTTGTTGTTGAATTTGTTGGTGTTTTTCAATGTTGAGGTTGTTGTTGTTTTTCAATCTTGAGGTTGTTGTTGAATTTGTTGGTGTTTTTCAATGTTGAGGTTGTTGTTGAATTTGTTGGTGATTTTCAATGTTGAGGATGTTGTTGTTTTACAATGCTGAGGTTGTTGTTGAATTTGTTGGTGTTTTTCAATCTTGAGGTTGTTATTGTTTTTCAAAGTTGAGGTTGTTGTTGAAATTGTTGGTGTTTTTCAATGTTGAGGATGTTGTTGTTTTTCAATGCTGAGGTTGTTGTTGAATTTGTGGGTGTTTTTCAATGTTGAGGTTTTTGTTGAATTTGTTGGTGTTTTCAATGTTGAGGTTGTTGTTTTTCAATGTTGAGGTTGTTGTTGAATTTGTTGGTGTTTTTCAATGTTGAGTTTGTTGTTGTTTTTCAATGTTGAGGTTGTTGTTGAATTTGTTGGTGTTTTTCAATGTTGAGGTTGTTGTTGTTTTTCAATGTTGATGTTGTTGTTGAATTTGTTGGTGTTTTTCAATGTTGAGGTTGTAGTTGAATTTGTTGGTGTTTTTCAATGTTGAGGTTTGTTGTTGTTTTTCAATGTTGAGGTTGTTGAATTTGTTGGTGTTTTTCAATGTTGAGGTTTTTGTTGTTTTTCAATGTTGAGGTTATTGTTGAATTTGTTGGTATTTTTCAATGTTGAGGTTGTTGTTATTATTCAATGTTGAGGTTGTTGTTGAATTTGTTGGTGTTTTTCAATGTTGAGGTTGTTGTTGTTTTTCAATGTTGATGTTGTTGTTGAATTTGTTGGTGTTTTTCAATGTTGAGGTTGTAGTTGAATTTGTTGGTGTTTTTCAATGTTGAGGTTTGTTGTTGTTTTTCAATGTTGAGGTTGTTGAATTTGTTGGTGTTTTTCAATGTTGAGGTTTTTGTTGTTTTTCAATGTTGAGGTTATTGTTGAATTTGTTGATGTTTTTCAATGTTGAGTTTGTTTTTGTTTTTCAATGTTGAGGTTGCTGTTGAATTTGTTGGTGTTTTTCAATGTTGAGGTTGTTGTTGTTTTTCAATGTTGAGGTTGTTGTTGAATTTGTTGGTGTTTTTCAATGTTGAGGTTGTTGTTGAATTTGTTGGTGTTTTTCAATGTTGAGGTTGTTGTTGTTTTTCAATGTTGAGGTTGTTGAATTTGTTGGTGTTTTTCAATCTTGAGTTTGTTGTTGAATTTGTTGGTGCTTTTCAATGTTGAGGTTGTTGTTGTTTTTCAATGTTGAGGTTGTTGTTGAGTTTGTTGGTGTTTTTCAATGTTGAGGTTGTTGTTGAATTTGTTGGTGTTTTTCAATGTTGAGGTTGTTGTTGAATTTGTTGGTGTTTTTCAATGTTGAGGTTGTTGTTGCTTTTAAATGTTGAGGTTGTTGTTGAATTTGTTCGTGTTTTTCAATTTTGAGGTTGTTGTTGTTTTTCAATGTTGAGGTTGTTGTTGAATTTGATGTTGTTTTTCAATGTCGAGGTTGTTGTTGAATTTGTTGGTGTTTTTCAATGTTGAAGTTGTTGTTGAATTTGTTGGTGTTTTTCAATGTTGAGGTTGCTGTTGTTTTTCAATGTTGAGGTTGTTGTTGAATTTGTTGGTGTTTTTCAATGTTGACATTGTTGTTGTTTTTCAATGTTGAGGTTGTTATTGAATTTGTTGGTGTTTTTAAATGTTGAGGTTGTTTTTGAATTTGTTGGTGTTTTTCAATGTTGATGTTGTTGCTGTTTTTCAATGTTGAGGTTGTTGTTGAATTTGTTGGTGTTTTTCAATGTTGAGGTTGTTGTTGTTTTTCAACGTTGAGGTTGTTGTTGAATTTGTTGGTGTTTCTCAATTTCGAGGTTGTTGTTGAATTTGTTGGTGTTTTTCAGTGTTGAAGTTGTTGTTGAATTTGTTGGTGTTTTTCAATGTTGAGGTTGTTGTTTTTCAATGTTGAGGTTGTTGTTGAATTTGTTGGTGTTTTTCAATGTTGAGGTTGTTGTTGTTCTTAAATGCTGAGGTTGTTGTTGAATTTGTTGTTGTTTTTCAATGTTGAGGTTGTTGTTGTTTTTCAATGTTGAGGTTGTTGTTGAATTTGTTGGTGTTTTTCAATGTTGAGGTTGTTGTTGAATTTGTTGGTGTTTTTCAATGTTGAGGTTGTTGTTGTTTTTCAATGCTGAGGTTGTTGTAGAATTTGCTGGTGTTTTTCAATGTTGAGGTTGTTATTGTTTTTCAAAGTTGAGGTTGTTGTTGAATTTGATGGTGTTTTTCAATGTTGAGGTTGCTGTTGTTTTTCAATGCTGAGGTTGTTGTTGAATTTGTGGGTGTTTTTCAATGTTGAGGTTTTTGTTGAATTTGTTGGTGTTTTTCTATGTTGAGGTTGTTGTTGTTTTTCAATGTTGAGGTTGTTGTTGTTTTTCAATGTTGAGGTTGTTGTTGAATTTGTTGGTGTTTTTCAATGTTGAGGTTGTTGTTATTTTTCAATATTGAGGTTGTTGTTGAATTTTTTTGTGTTTTTCAATGTTGAGGTTGGTGTTGAATTTGTTGGTATTTTTCAATGTTGAGGTTGTTGTTGTTTTTCACTGTTGAGGTTGTTGTTGAATTTGTTGGTGTTTTTCAATGTTGAGGTTGTTGTTGAATTTGTTGGTGTTTTTCAAAGTTGAGGTTGTTTTTGAATTTGTTGGTGTTTTTCATTGTTGAGGTTGTTGTTGTTTTTCACTGCTGAGGTTGTTGTTGAATTTGATGGCGTTTTTCAATGTCGAGGTTGTTGTTGAATTTGTTGGTGTTTTTCAATGTTGAAGTTGTTGTTGAATTTGTTGGTGTTTTTCAATGTTGAGGTTGTTATTCTTTTTCAAAGTTGAGGTTGTTGTTGAATTTGTTGGTGTTTTTCAATGTTGAGGTTGTTGTTGTTTTCAATGCTGAGGTTGTTGTTGAATTTGTGGGTGTTTTTCAATGTTGAGGTTTTTCTTGAATTTGTTGGTGTTTTTCTATGTTGAGGTTGTTGTTGTTTTTCAATGTTGAGGTTGTTGTTGTTTTTCAATGTTGAGGTTGTTGTTGAAAATGTTGTTGTTTTTCAATGTTGAGGTTGTTGTTGAATTTGTTGGTGTTTTTCAATGTTGAGGTTGTTGTTGAATTTGTGGTGTTTTTCAATGTTGAGGTTGTTGTTGTTTTTCAATGTTGAGGTTGTTGAATTTGTTGGTGTTTTTCAATCTTGAGTTTGTTGTTGAATTTGTTGGTGTTTTTCAATGTTGAGGTTGTTGTTGAATTTGTTGGTGCTTTTCAATGTTGAGGTTGTTGTTGTTTTTCAATGTTGAGGTTGTTGTTGAGTTTGTTGGTGTTTTTCAATGTTGAGGTTGTTGTTGAATTTGTTGGTGTTTTTCAATGTTGAGGTTGTTGTTGAATTTGTTGGTGTTTTTCAATGTTGAGGTTGTTGTTGCTTTTAAATGTTGAGGTTGTTGTTGAATTTGTTGGTGTTTTTCAATTTTGAGGTTGTTGTTGTTTTTCAATGTTGAGGTTGTTGTTGAATTTGATGTTGTTTTTCAATGTCGAGGTTGTTGTTGAATTTGTTGGTGTTTTTCAATGTTGAAGTTGTTGTTGAATTTGTTGGTGTTTTTCAATGTTGAGGTTGCTGTTGTTTTTGAATGTTGATTTTGTTGTTGAATTTGTTGGTGTTTTTCAATGTTGACATTGTTGTTGTTTTTCAATGTTGAGGTTGTTGTTGAATTTGTTGGTGTTTTAAAATGTTGAGGTTGTTTTTGAATTTGTTGGTGTTTTTCAATGTTGATGTTGTTGCTGTTTTTCAATGTTGAGGTTGTTGTTGAATTTGTTGGTGTTTTTCAATGTTGAGGTTGTTGTGGTTTTTCAACGTTGAGGTTGTTGTTGAATTTGTTGGTGTTTCTCAATTTCGAGGTTGTTGTTGAATTTGTTGGTGTTTTTCAGTGTTGAAGTTGTTGTTGAATTTGTTGGTGTTTTTCAATGTTGAGGTTGTTGTTTTTCAATGTTGAGGTTGTTGTTGAATTTGTTGGTGTTTTTCAATGTTGAGGTTGTTGTTGTTCTTAAATGCTGAGGTTGTTGTTGAATTTGTTGGTGTTTTCAATGTTGAGGTTGTTGTTGAATTTGTTGGTGTTTTTCAATGTCGGGGTTGTTGTTGAATTTGTTGGTGTTTTTCAATGTTGAATTTTTTGTTGAATTTGTTGGTGTTTTTCAATGTTGAGGTTGTTGTTTTTCAATATTGAGGTTGTTGTTGAATTTGTTGGTGCTTTTCAATGTTGAGGTTGTTATTGTTTTTCAATGTTGAGGTTGTTGTTGAATTTGTTGGTGTTTTTCAATGTTGAGGTTGTTTTTGTTTTTCAATGTTGAGGTTGTTGATGAATTTGTTGGTGTTTTGCAATGTTGAGGTTGTTGTTGAATTTGTTGGTGTTTTTCAATGTTGAGGTTGTTGTTGTTTTTCAATGCTGAGGTTGTTGTAGAATTTGTTGGTGTTTTTCAATGTTGAGGTTGTTATTGTTTTTCAAAGTTGAGGTTGTTGTTGAATTTGTTGGTGTTTTTCAATGTTGAGGTTGTTGTTGTTTTTCAATGCTGAGGTTGTTGTTGAATTTGTTGGTGTTTTTCAATGTTGAGGTTGTTGTTGAATTTGTTGGTGTTTTTCAATGTTGAGGTTATTGTTGTTTTTCAATGTTGAGGTTGTTGTTGAATTTGCTGGTGTTATTCAATGTTGAGATTGTTGTTGTTTTTCAATCTTGAGGTTGTTGTTGAATTTGTTGGTGTTTTTCAATGTTGAGGTTGTTGTTGAATTTGTTGGTGTTTTTCAATGTTGAGGTTGTTGTTTTTCAATATTGAGGTTTTTGTTGAGTTTGTTGGTGTTTTTCAATGTTGAGGTTGTTGTTGAATTTGTTGGTGTTTTTCAATGTTGAGGTTGTTGTTGAATTTGTTGGTGTTTTTCAATGTTGAGGTTGTTGTTGTTTTTAAATGTTGAGGTTGTTGTTGAATTTGTTGGTGTTTTTCAATTTTGAGGTTGTTGGTGTTTTTCAATGCTGAGGTTGTTGTTGAATTTGATGATGTTTTTCAATGTCGAGGTTGTTGATGAATTTGTTGGTGTTTTTCAATGTTGAAGTTGGTGTTGAATTTGTAGGTGTTTTTCAATGTTGAGGTTGTTGTTGTTTTTGAATGTTGAGGTTGTTGTTGAATTTGTTGGTGTTTTTCAATGTTGACATTGTTGTTGTTTTTCAATGTTGAGGTTGTTGTTGAATTTGTTGGTGTTTTAAAATGTTGAGGTTGTTTTTGAATTTGTTGGTGTTTTTCAATGTTGATGTTGTCGCTGTTTTTCAATGTTGAGGTTGTTGTTGAATTTGTTGGTGTTCTTCAATGTTGAGGTTGTTGTTGTTTTTCAACGTTGAGGTTGTTGTTGAATTTGTTGGTGTTTCTCAATTTCGAGGTTGTTGTTGAATTTGTTGGTGTTTTTCAGTGTTGAAGTTGTTGTTGAATTTGTTGGTGTTTTTCAATGTTGAAGTTGTTGTTTTTCAATGTTGAGGTTGTTGTTGAATTTGTTGGTGTTTTTCAATGTTGAGGTTGTTGTTGTTCTTAAATGCTGAGGTTGTTGTTGAATTTGTTGGTGTTTTTCAATGTTGAGGTTGTTGTTGAATTTGTTGGTGTTTTTCAATGTCGAGGATGTTGTTGAATTTGTTGGTGTTTTTCAATGTTGAATTTTTTGTTGAATTTGTTGGTGTTTTTCAATGTTGAGGTTGTTGTTTTTCAATATTGAGGTTGTTGTTGAATTTGTTGGTGCTTTTCAATGTTGAGGTTGTTATTGTTTTTCAATGTTGAGGTTGTTGTTGAATTTGTTGGTGTTTTCCAATGTTGAGGTTGTTTTTGTTTTTCAATGTTGAGGTTGTTGATGAATTTGTTGGTGTTTTGCAATGTTGAGGTTGTTGTTGAATTTGTTGGTGTTTTTCAATGTTGAGGTTGTTGTTGTTTTTCAATGCTGAGGTTGTTGTAGAATTTGTTGGTGTTTTTCAATGTTGAGGTTGTTATTGTTTTTCAAAGTTGAGGTTGTTGTTGAATTTGTTGGTGTTTTTCAATGTTGAGGTTGTTGTTGTTTTTCAATGCTGAGGTTGTTGTTGAATTTGTTGGTGTTTTTCAATGTTGAGGTTGTTGTTGAATTTGTTGGTGTTTTTCAATGTTGAGGTTATTGTTGTTTTTCAATGTTGAGGTTGTTGTTGAATTTGCTGGTGTTTTTCAATGTTGAGGTTGTTGTTGTTTTTCAATCTTGAGGTTGTTGTTGAATTTGTTGGTGTTTTTCAATGTTGAGGTTGTTGTTGAATTTGTTGGTGTTTTTCAATGTTGAGGTTGTTGTTGTTTTTCAATATTGAGGTTTTTGTTGAGTTTGTTGGTGTTTTTCAATGTTGAGGTTGTTGTTGAATTTGTTGGTATTTTTCAATGTTGAGGTTGTTGTTGAATTTGTTGGTGTTTTTCAATGTTGAGGTTGTTGTTGTTTTTAAATGTTGAGGTTGTTGTTGAATTTGTTGGTGTTTTTCAATTTTGAGGTTGTTGGTGTTTTTCAATGCTGAGGTTGTTGTTGAATTTGATGATGTTTTTCAATGTCGAGGTTGTTGATGAATTTGTTGGTGTTTTTCAATGTTGAAGTTGTTGTTGAATTTGTAGGTGTTTTTCAATGTTGAGGTTGTTGTTGTTTTTGAATGTTGAGGTTGTTGTTGAATTTGTTGGTGTTTTTCAATGTTGAGATTGTTGTTGTTTTTCAATGTTGAGGTTCTTGTTGAATTTGTTGGTGTTTTTAAATGTTGAGGTTGTTGTTGAATTTGTTGGTGTTTTTCAATGTTGAGGTTGTTGATGTTTTTCAATGTCGAGGTTGTTGTTGAATTTGTTGGTGTTTTTCAATGTCGAGGTTGTTGTTGTTTTTCACTGTTGAGGTTGTTGTTGAATTTGTTGGTGTTTTTCAATTTCGAGGTTGCTGTTGAATTTGTTGGTGTTTTTCAGTTTTGAAGTTGTTGTTGAATTCGTTGGTGTTTTTCAATGTTGAGGTTGATGTTTTTCAATGTTGAGGTTGTTGTTGAATTTGTTGGTGTTTCTCACTGTTGAGGTTGTTGTTGTTTTTCAATGCTGAGGTTGTTGTTGAATTTGTTGGTGTTTTTCAATGTTGAAGTTGTTGTTGAATTTGTTGGTGTTTTTCAATGTTGAGGTTGTCGTTGTTTTTCAATCTTGAGGTTGTTGTTGAATTTGTTGGTGTTTTTCAATGTTGATGTTGTTGTTGTTTTTCAATGCTGAGGTTGTTGTTGAATTTGTTGGTGTTTTTCAATCTTAAAGTTGTTATTGTTTTTCAAAGCTAAGGTTGTTGTTGAATTTGTTGGTGTTTTTCAATGTTGAGGTTGTTGTTGTTTTTCAATGCTGAGGTTGTTGTTGAATTTGAGGGTGTTTTTCAATGTTGAGATTTTTGTTGAATTTGTTGGTGTTTTTCTATGTTGAGGTTGTTGTTGTTTTTCAATGTTGAGGTTGTTGTTGTTTTTCAATGTTGAGGTTGTTGTTGAATTTGTTGGTGTTTTTCAATGTTGAGGTTGTTATTGTTTTTCAATGTTGAGGTTGTTGTTGAATTTGTTGGTGTTTTTCAATGTTGAGTTTGTTGTTGAATTTGTTGGTGTTTTTCAATGTTGAGGTTGTTGTTGAATTTGTTGGTGTTTTTCAATGCTGAGGTTATTGTTTTTCAATGTTGAGGTTGTTGTTGAGTTTGTTGTTGTTTTTCAATGTTGAGGTTGTTGTTGAATTTGTTGGTGTTTTTCAATGTTGAGGTTGTTGTTGAATTTGTTGGTGTTTTTCAATGTT